>CM053030.1:279855018-280074014 GCA_028564925.1 Lithobates sylvaticus
GTGCTATACCAGGTCAGTGGAAAATAGGAGGGGTGGGGGGGGGGGGGGGAGAGGAGGGCAAGAACCATGACACGAGGCTACACTGTGAGGTGTCTAACCTCCCCATGCTGACCAGATTTTATAAAATTTCCTTGGGCAGTTACGACCCATGTATGTCAGTTTATATAGTGGGAGAGTCGCATTAACCATTTCCTTCCAAGTAGAAATCCAAGGCAGGTCATGTGTCTTCCAATTAATCAATATCGTTTTCCTAGCATAATAAGCAGTGTAGAAAATAAACTACCCACTACCACACATACTAAATTGTTTATCTGTCATGCCCAAAAGGAGAACCAAGGGATCAAGCTTAAGGGACACCCCAATGATCGAACCCATGTCAGCAACAACCGCCTACCAAAATTCCTGAATGCGCGGGCAAGACCATACCACATGTAGTTAATTACCTACCTCCCCCCGGCATCTTGGACAGAGGTCATCAGAGATTTGGTAGATAACCGATAGCCAACCGATAGCCTCTGTGGCATATAATACGCACTATAAAGACATTTTAGCTGTATGAAGCAAACTCTGGTTGAAATTAATAGGGGGATATATACGGTTGGAGACCAATCCTCATCTGTCAGGGCTGGTATGTCACGCTGCCAAGTCAGAAATGCCCTCTTAGCCCCAGTATTACCCGCACAAGTGAGTCTGAGATAAATAGAGGATAGTGTTCTATCTATATTACGGGCAGCAAAAAGCCACTCAACAGAGTACGGTGTCATAGTGATAGGATCCGTGAACTGTACATGAACCGCATGTCGAAGCTGCAGGAAGCTAAAGTACATCCTGGGGGGAAGCATACATTTATTCTTCATCCTACTAAAGGAGAGTAGGTGCCCTTCAGGCATAATATCACATAGGGTCCTCACCCCATATTGAGCCCACAACTGCAGATCAGGCACAGTCCTCAGGTGGGGCAGTGACGGGTTACCCCATAGGGGAATGTAGGGAGAAAATGTTTGTGGTTCTGCCAAAAACCTTGAAACCTGCAGCCACACTAATACCGTGGTTCTCATGGGAGTGGCTACCTGTGAGCTGGGTCTAGATCCCTGGTACACCAGATTGCTAAGTTCAGAGTAGGACCCTAGTATGGCCGCCTCTATGTTCACACATAGATTTGATTGATCTTGTGCGAACCACCATTTCACCGACCCCAGGACAGCCGGCCAATAATAGTTCTTAAAATGAGGTAGTGCCAGGCCACCTTCAGACAACGAGAGCTGGAGCGTGGATAACTTTTAGAAAACAAATGCAAATGAATACATTTGCAGATTTCTCTTGTTTAGTCCCACAGGCCAAGAAGAGATAAATCATCTGATTCCCCCATTCACACTAAAGAGCGTGGATGGTCAAATCTGCACTGCCAGCTATTGTATTCTGCCAGTCACAGCAGCTGCAGCTGTCTGACTATCCAAACAGTGACTATATCTGATTTAATTAAATCACTTTCCACCCCACTCAGTTGAAATTGTTTAAACCAGGTGATCCTGTTGGGGCCCTCTACTGCTTAAATCTTTATTGATTCAGCAGAAATCATCTGATATTGAAGCTGTGTATGGGTAGCCTTATGCTAAGCAGGAACACAGATCTCTCGGTTCATAACTGACAGGACGGCTATCTGCCTTGTTTACATCAGCAGACTGCCGTCCTGTCTCTCTGGGTGGCCGGCGGACATCGCATCTGCCGGACCCACTGATTGGCCAGAGGGTGAGCCAATCAGCAGGTCCAACAGACGCGATGTCCACGGCGACGCGCACATGTCCCTGCTGGCTATTGCAAATAAAGACGTACAGGTATGTTGTTTCGCCCAATAGAGCAGACTTGCTGCAGTATAGGTACTGCGGCTGGTCGGCAAGTGGTTAATGGAAGGAAGGGACACACCTCCTTTCACACAGTCTCTTGGGGAAAAATGCACAGCTGATGCTATCAATCACAGGCTGTGCGCTGGAGCTCCCCTCCCCATCCCCTTTATAGCTTGGATTCAGGGAAAACATATGAGCAGATATCAGAGTAACTAGACAGCAGAGAGAATGACACTTGGTGCTTCGGATTGAGACAAGTAGACACATTTTAGAAGGAGATGCTTTGTTCAATTTTCATGACACAGATTTACAACCACTTTAGCTTACAATTTAAGGTCTCTGCCTAACCTAACATACATCCAAAAAAAAAAGCTGCAGCCCTCCGCCGTCACCCAGTGCATGGTTTTATCATACTTATACTGGTTGCCAAAGGTGTCATCCCTGCCCACCCACATAGTGTCACGTACCTCATAGCAGAGCCTGACGTGTAGAGGGAGACCTCTCGTACAGTCCCAGCTCAAGGGCCACTGGAGTTGCGGTGAAGGTAAGAGTGCCTGCAGGATCTTCCGTTTGTTGTAGAAGTCTGTGGCAGGTGTGTCACCTGAGCTGGGCTGAATGGCTGAAGCAGCGGATGGAAACAGGAACAGCAGTTGCAGGCACACAGCAGATGTAGGAACAGCATCACCAGGCACTATGCAGAGCATGACAGACAGATAACCGGGATGCAGGTTCAGACAAGGTTCAGGTTAGCAACAGAGGATCAGGTATAAGCATAAACAGCAGGCTGCATCCATTTTAACTGTGGGAAGCTGAAGCTGCTGCCTGTTCACTTCCTAGATTTACACAGACACACAGAGGCTCTCTGTAGCTCTCATTGGCCCTCCTATGACTCACCCCGCCCCCCTCCCTTCCTGGCAAACTCTCAGGAGAGTGAGAGCTATGCATGATGTCATAAGCCTAGGCTTTTTCCAGACAAGAAACGGGAAGTGGACTGCATAAGGTATTTAGTGGCAGAAAAAAAATGTTTTACTATCCAAAGTTAAAACAACAAGGGCAAAGTTTACAAGGGCTCTGGACTCGGAAGTGACATTATGACATCCTCCTAGGCCGAAGAGATGAGCGGAGGTGTAAAGTACTGTGGGACGACGACTAAAACTGTGGGTAAAACGTGCAAAAATTGCAGATACATCCACACTGTGGTCAAACCACAGTCCAGCAATGTGAAGCTGGTCTAAAAGTATGTCAATTATGGATCAAACCAGATCACCCATTACAAGGAAAGTTTGTGCAAAACGCTTTCTAATTTCAGCTGCTCTTTGAATCCATATCCTTTTTTTTTTTTTTTTATGGTTGGACTGGTGTTTCTACTAAAACAAAAATACATGGGGCATATAAATTGCTAATCAACAATCATAATATCAGTTTATTTTTTTTTATTTTTTATGGAGCTGCTTCAACACCTGTAATGAAAGTGGCAAATTACTTCTCAGAACTTGAGAAAATGCTTGTAATTCAATGAATGGCACGTGTGGTCTGCAGAATTTATTTAATAGAATGGTAATGTAATCTCTTGTTGTTTATAGCACCCATAAAAGCTGCCAGAAACAAGCTTACTCAGGACAGTGAAGGAAAATATTCTTTAGAGTGACTGTAATGTTAGTTGTAGTAGTACACTGGTGTAAAAACCTTTTACATGAAAGCACTCTTGAATATATCAGCCTCATATTATCTCGCCTACATCAAAATCGAATGAGATTCAAGCTAACGTCCAGTTATGTTAAAACAATATTAAAACTGAAGAGGTCAGGGCATGTAAAAATAATAAAAAACAAAACAAAACAAAAGATGTTTAGGCCTCATGCACATGGGCAGAAAAAATGCTGCTGCTAGAGACATCTGACATTTTTTTATGTCTCTGAAAGCAGTTTTAGTCCTGGTTCACATTAGTGCGATTTGACATGTCAAATCAGCGGCAATTGCCACCTGTTAAGGATTCACCCGGACAGTTCGGGTTTGGAATCATGTGTCTGGGTTTCAGGCAGACTGAAACCTGGACACATTATTCAGACCGGGCTGTGGCTCCCCAAATAACCAAGATAGTTACACACAAATTTGTTGCTGTCTGGGAACTGTGGGCAGCTGTCTGGGGGCAGGTCGGTCTTCACTCGGGGGCAGGGAGATGATGTCACCAAAAGCAATTTGGTCACACCCAGTGTTCGCTGCAGCACCCTATGTGCACCGCATTACTACTCTCCTTGGGGCACCCAAAGGTGTCCCAGGCTGCTAAAGTGTTTGGTTTGGCTTGAAGAAAAGATGGCAACCCTAAATGGCACCGTCCTAATCGCATTTGCAGCGCTGCACCGATTTAAAAAAGTAGTTTCTGTACTACTTTTTGCAATTTCAGGGTGCGATTTCCATTGACATCTGTGCAGAAACCCGCACAGATGTCTGTGAAATTGCAGCCGAAATCGGGGGTGACACGCAGGAGTGAAATCGTGCTCGGCTTAATTCCCGCAGCTCAGTGTGAACCTGGGCTTAGGGTATCTAATGTGCATATAAACATTGTGTCTTTTACAGGCATATTCAAGGGCAGCGTTAAGGGGCATAAAAAAATGCTTCAAACCTGTGCTCAGAGAGGAGTTTTCCAGCATAATTTACAGCCGTATGCACGTAAACGTGTCTAAACATGCATGTTTATAAACGCACCCTCACCCATACAGGTCAATCTATACAGAATGGTGTCTGTATTGAACTGTACCAACTATGTAACTATGTATGCACATACATTTATTCTAGTGGCTAGAATAAATGATCCTAGACAACAGAATAAGTTTACACTCAAAAGCAATACGTGAGTTAACAGGCATAAAAACTTGGCAATAGAGGCATGTTCTCTGCCAACTTCAGGCAGCAGCATTTTGAGCATTGTTTCCTGACGCATCATGGCAGCACACACACTGGGTTGTGACTCCGCCCCCACAACCTGATAGGACTGGTTAGCTATAAGTTTTGAAGAGGAGCCCCCCGCTGCATTCTCCTTTTTTTTCCTCACCTGTTAGGACTGACGGGATAAAGCACGGACTTCTTACTGCTTCACCCCAGCTAGGTTCAGCCTCTTCTAGTTAGAAGCCCTGACTGTACAGTCTCTAAACGAGCTCTATGCAGGGACCCCACTCTGATGGTCTCAGGGGAGTTACATAGTCTTATCACAAGCCTTAAATAGGCTTACACTACCAGGCAGTGACCTCCATCCTTTACTTTCACTTTCCCATTTATTTGCCTATTATCTTTTGGTTAGATTATAGTTTACCCCAGCCAGAACTGCTGAGCTCTTTAGTCCTATGGCGGCCGTGACCTTCCCATTATGGTGGCCATGATCATCCATGCAGCGTTTATCACCAGCTTCCAAGATGGAAGCTGCGGAGCGCTACGGCGCATGTGCGGGTGCCGCAAATCACTCCGGCGCATGCGCGAGTGCCTCTTACACTTCCTCAGCGACGGTGGTCCATTTAAAAACAGTAATTTCAATGTTTGGCCACACAGATGATCACCACGCTTGCACTCTGCTTTCTGCCCATTCCATATTGCTGCCACCACTCTCTATCGCCCCTTTCTGACCAGGTAAGACCATGCCTTTTTGTTTTCTTCTATTATCATTGATTCTTATATGCCTGCTCTGTACTAAGCTCACGAGGTTAACCCTCTCACTCCCAGATACACTCTGTTTGTCCCTCATGGAGGCTGCTGCCCCAGCAGACTATCCACAGCCAGTAAGGTAAGAGGCTACATGTTTTGGTAAGTAGTGAAGAGGAGAAAAAGAGAGCCCCGCCACTAATATCACTTTATCCTGATAGCCCTGGCAGGTCATCAAGATCATCTTGCTCCAATCGGAGAGAAAGATCTCCTTCGAAGCATTCACACTCTAAAAGAAGCCGGTCAAAGACTTCCTCCCACCGTCACAGTAAAACATCTTCCTCCCACCCAACCCAACACGTCCACCGTACCCAACCTGAAGCTAACGCCTGCTGGATATGCGGAGCATAAGCTCTCCCCAACAAGTTAGCTTACCAGACATGTGCCGAAGAGGCAACCAGGGAAAAGGAATCAGATGCATTGGAGGTATCAAGTATAATCAGAGAATCTGTGAAGGAATCATTACTGCAGGTGGCAACCACAAACCCAGCTAGACCACAAAATACACCCGCAACAATCCCAATGCGCACTGCATGAATCAGACGACTCATCAGCCGAAGAAGAGTTTCCAGTGTCAGTCGGTTTTGATTTTGCCCTAGTAGACCCTTTCGCAAAGTCAATAAAGGAGGCGATTGGTTGGGAGGAACCAAAGGAAACACCCCGCAAGCTCAGGAAGTATTTCCCTAACCTCAAAATGGACCTAGAGACCTTCCCTTTTATCGATGAACTAGAAGAGTTAATAAAAGATGAGTGGCAAGTCCAGCCTAAACAATAGGATAAATGTAAAAAAAAGGAATAAGGATAAGTCCGCCACAATCCAAATTCCAACCGCAGCGCCACGGAAAATGAGATAAACAGAGAAAAATAAAATAAACACTAAAAGCAGCCACTTAAAGAGATATGTATGGAGATGGGTATTTCAGGTGATAATCCAAACTAGATTGAAGCCTGAAAAAGTAGCGCTAAAAAAAGTAAATACATATACATACAACTGCAAATGAATCACAATCATAAAGTAATATAAGTGCATCAGCCCACGTGATAGGTGAAAGTGATACAAAAAATTGTGTAGAATGAGATATATAAAATATATATCAGGGAAAATGTACAATATTGTTCAAAAAATAGTGTTCCAGCAAAGGGTAAGAGAACAATCCAAATATTGAGAAAAAGAAAAAGAAAAAAGAGTGTACAGTCCTTCTGATGTGACCGTGAATCTTCTCAAAATATTATTATTATTATTTACCCCATGATTAAGTCCTATTTGTGACGAAACATGTCGGGGGCGTGGCTAAGCGGCGTTCATCTACAGTGAACTTGAACTTCTTTCTAAACAGAGATACGGTGCTGTTTTTCCTTATTGTGTGGACACTGGACGGAGGGGAGATGGTGAGATCTTGATCACATTATCGCACACACCTCGGGTCCGCCGTGACCATTGTTTATATCTTTGCCGTGAAGTGGATTTGCAAATTTGTAGTGATTGGAGTGACATCTGCTGTGGTGGAATTCATTTTAAACTACTTTTGCTGGTTAATATCAGTTCAAATGTGAGTGAATTGATTGAAGCTTTGATTTTAGTGTGCTAATAAATTTCTTTTACGTTATCACACTATTGGAGCACTTTTATTTTTACATGTGGAGCTATATTACATACACTAAGTGGAGTATGCAGGAAGACCACCGATTGGCTGTTTGAGATCTTTTATGCTGATTTGCCCGACACGAAAGTGCGGGCAAAAATTGTGGTGAGTGAGTTTCCTATGGGATTGGCACATTGAGCACAGGTGTGGTGGATGGCAAGAAGACTGTTTAAATAATATTTTGAGAAGATTCACGGTCACATCAGAAGGACTGTACACTCTTTTTTCTTTTTCTTTTTCTCAATATTTGGATTGTTCTCTTACCCTTTGCTGGAACACTATTTTTTGAACAATATTGTACATTTTCCCTGATATATATTTTATATATCTCATTCTACACAATTTTTTGTATCACTTTCACCTATCACGTGGGCTGATGCACTTATATTACTTTATGATTGTGATTCATTTGCAGTTGTATGTATATGTATTTTCTTCTTTTTTTTTTAGCGCTACTTTTTCAGGCTTCAATCTAGTTTGGATTATCACCTGAAATACCCATCTCTAAACAATAGGATAGCAAAGCTATACCATAAAGAACCAACTCATTTTTTCAATAAAGAGAAAAAATGTTTTACATTTTACCAAACGTTTACTTTACTCATTATCTACACCTAGCTGCCTAAAAACCCCCATGGGGGAAAATTTCCAATTTCCTTTTTCTTATCAGGGTGAGCAGCACCAGCATCTCCTTCCAATGTGTCTTCCCTTGGCTATACATTTTTGGGTGGTTAAACACCCCTTCCCCCTTTGACACATGAGAGCTATGATATGAGCTGTGCATTGTGTGTCCCTCTGTGTATATTTCTCTGTACAAATTGTGAATATTATATCATATTATATCAATATTTGTTTTTTTCTCATAGGATAGCATATGTGCCAAATTATATATTAGGATACCTAGTAGACTTTTATTGTGGGGAACACATTCTAGTCATGTTCTTTTCCCCCCTTAGAGCTCGCTAAATCAGTTGCGCTCTTTCTAAAGTATGTATCTCCTGCCATACCCGATCGAGTTTATATTCTCGACTATGGTGGAGACCGGACTAAGACCCCACTCTCGCTACGTGCAAGGAGGAACACTAGGGAACCCACATTATCCTTTTACTTTTTTGCCCAAATGCTTGTACTTTACTTTTGCTCTCTTCTTTTTGGCATTTGGGAAGTACTATTTTCCAACCAAAAAACCCCCCTAGTGACCAACTAATATGGCCACTACGGGGTAAATTGAGCAACTACCCACTTAGAAATACACCATTAGAGTTCACTATGTACAAGCTCATGTATCAATGTTACACGACTAATGAGTATTAACTTTGGTTGTTTATTTTTATTGTTTAATCCTGTGAGCCCGCCTTTATATTCCTCTTGTCTAGCATTTCCCCACTGGCATTTCGGACCATTGGATCTCTGTGACACCCTCATGGCTGCACGTTGCCTTGGGTCTGGGGTCCCACTAACAAATGCGTCTTCCCGGCAGGGTGAGGAGCTTTTACATCTGCGCTCCTACTTTGTCCCACTAGGTGGCTGAGCTGGTCTCGGCCACAGGTGGAAGTGATCACCCTGTCGGCGGCGTCCCTGATCACCTCCGGATGTCCTGACGTCATCGTGCGCGCGGACGGGCCCCTCCGCGTGCAAGTGTGACGTCACGCCGCCATGTAGTTTACGACGGAGGCGATGACAGCGGCCAGGGCTATGCCTTCAGGGACGCTGGGGGAGCCACATGAGGCACGCCATCGGCGGCCACTGCCCCCCCTGTGCGCCAGGGGTGGGGGGCGGAACCTGCGGCACCTGTTACCCATCCTCCAATACCCTTGTAATTAAGGATATTATTTAATTCCGATGACGAGGGTCGATCAAAAGGTGATCCCCTCACAGATTCCTTGGACGGCCAGACCTCTCTCTTTGAATCTTAAGAGTAAGTTACAACTATCCATCATTAATTCTCTAGACATTAAGTTAGACTGCAGTAGCTCCCAATCTTCTATATTTATTCACTTCCCATTATCAGCTTTACTAGTCCCACACCCTCTATGATAACTTCTCTTCACACATCTCTCACAGTTCATTACTTCTTGTATGACCAGGTTTGTTACTTCATCTGCATATAACACTCACATTAATTTATCCCTTTTCAACCATCCAGTACTCACACAACCCTTTCAACACTATCTCTTACCACTTTTTTACACCCCTCTCTTTCCTTTTTTTTTTTTTAACCTTTTATTCCCCTTCACACCCGACACGACATCACTCATCACATCAGTCTCTGAGTACACAGATGAGGCCATTTCTGGCCTATCCACATTATCGATTAAATCTTTGACATTACCATTACCCCCCCTCCTTTGCACATCACCTAAGAATTCAATACTATTAATACTCTCCCCTATATACATCTAATTACCTAAACTCATAATTACTTAAACTCTTGATGGATTTTGTTAATATTTTCTGACCGCTCAATAGTCTAGTTAAACATAGGTAATATAATAAACCTTTAACCGATATATGGGTTTCCCATGAGCTAACGCTCTGGTAATTGCTGCAGGTCCTGGCCTCTCCCCACCCGGAACGCTGCGGTGGGGGACAACTGTTTACGTGTGACTCCTTGTAAGCCGCATTGAGTGGACCCTCACCCCCATCTTGGTATTTCGTTGTGACATGGAGGCGCACAGAATGGTCTGATAGCTATGTGGGGGACCCCTTGACTGAGAGGCATCTCCAAATGCAGTGGTAACTATGTACTACGAGTTACAAAACATCTTTTTTACATATTCTATATCTCGTTTTTAAATAAATTGGATATATATATTATTACAAATTTCTTTTTTCTAGCAAACTTATCCTCTGAAGAGACCCCAAACACTATGGGTCAAAACGCGTCAGAAAATGTTATGCAACAGTCACTATCATATGCTGTACATGACCCCTATGTTTGCTATTTTTTGTATTTGGTATGAATATATTCCCATTTTAGCTCACATCTTAACACTCATGTATCAACTCATTTTTTCAATAAAGAGAAAAAATGTTTTACCTTTTACCAAACATTTACTTTACTCATTATCTACACCTAGCTGCCTAAAAACCCCCATGGGGGAAAATTTCCAATTTCCTCAGTCTATACTACTGGCAATAAATACAAAAGACTGGATGTTATCATTAGATTTAGGCGACGCCTATCTCCACGTTCCTATACACACAGATTTTCAAAAATTTGCAATCGGGAAACTGCATTTTCCATTCCAGAGTCTTCTGTTTGGGATATCTACGTTCACAAAAATCCTGCTTCCAATCATAGCATATCTAAGAGAGAAAAGACTAAGAGTCCACCACTACCTCGACGATATTTTACTCTTAGCCAACAGTCAGCAGTTGCTTCTCCAACATCGGAGAATACTAATCTCCACTTTACATCAATTTGGGTGGATAATAAATTGGAACAAAAGCAGTCTGGAGCCGACCCAGTCAATGGTCTTCTTGGGAGCGGAACTCGACACCAATGCCAACACAGAAAATCAGAAGACTAATGGAAGCAACTCACCTATCTGCCAGGACATGCCTCAGCATATTGGGGTCCATGTCTTCCACCTTCCCGATGGTTCGATGGTCCCAGTGGCATACGAGGACGTTCCAGATTCTGTTCCTGAAACAATGGAATGGAACATCAATGAGTCAGAGAATTTTCATCAACCATTCAGTGAAGCAGTCCGCATGGTGGTGGATGCGAATCAGCAACCTGAAATGTCATCATCACATTGTGCCCCCTCAGTCGGAAATAGTCACGTCAGAAAACCAACTTGCGAACGACCTAAGCTGAAGATTCATCTCGAACAACAAATGGTCACTAAGTCACCAAGCTTCTGATATCGACTTGGCAGCAACCCCAATGAACAACAAGTGCCTATCCAACAGCACTAGGGGTCGACTGTCTCCATCACCAGTGGAAGTTCCACCTAGGTTACATATATCCAACAGTCCCCTTAATAGCCAGATTCCTGGCCAGACTAAGGAATTCAACATCCACAGTGATCACAGTAATACCATTTTGGCCGTGGAGCCCTACAGCTGAGCACAGAGGATCCATTACTCCTTCCGGTAACCCCGGATCTACTCTCTCAGGGCCAGTTCCTAAATCCAGCACCAGAAAAGCTTCATCTAACGGCCTGGAAGTTGAAAGGGAGAGGCTACTAGACCAAGGTTGCTCCCTAAGGGTGGTAGCTACCTTGCAACAGGCAAGGAAGAATTGCACTTACAGCAGAATTTGGGAAAAATTAAATACGTTAGCACAAGAGCAGTCCTGGGACCCTCTTTCTCCCACGGTGTCACAAATCCTAGAATTCTTACAACTAGGTCTGGAGAAAGGGTTAAGTTCAAGCACCTTAAAGGTTCAAATATCTGCCTTATCAGCTATGACGGGAACCAGATGGGCCTGTAATCCCCTCAAAATCCAATTTCAAAAGGTGTGTCTGAAAATAAAACCACCCAGGAGACCAACCTTTCCGACATGGGACCTAACAATAGTTCTAGAAGCCTTATCAAGAGTAAGGATGAGCCCGGTGTTCGATTCGAACCCATGTTCGAATCGAGCACCGGGTGTTCGCTCGCTCGGCGAGCCCAGAACTATTGGGGCCGCTCGCATCAAATTCGTGTGATGCGAGCGGCCCCGCAATGCATTGCGGCCCGCGCAGTGCAATGCTGGCTGATGATTGGCCAAGCATGCACTGTGACCCCGCATGCTTGGCCAATCACAGCGCCGGCAGCGAGGAGAGCCATAATTGGCTACAGGCAGGATGCCTGTAGCCAATTATAGCTCAGGGGCTTTAGTACACGCCCCACGGTATAAGAGGCCGCCGCGCCGGCGGCCTCGCATATTATGTTTCAGACAGTGTCAGCGTGTCAGTGTGCTGCTGACTGCTGACAACAATATGTGCTTTATTTCTGGGGATATGTGTGTGCATGCTGTTAGAACAGCATTGCAGTATCACATCTGGGGGGTGTCTATAGGTGGCCTGTGAAGGGGGGCAGGTTTCCTGTGCTTAGAACTTTCCCTGCAAAAAAGTGTCATTTTTGCAGGAAGAAAGCTATTTAAATCACTCGCGGCTAATGAATTGATGGCTCCTGTAACACAGAGAGCTGTCATTCATTAATAAAAAACAAAAAAAAAAAAAAGCGTAGGGGTCCCCCAAAATTCAATAACCAGGCCCTTCAGGTCTGGGATGGATATTAAGGGGGATCCCAGCCAAAAAAAAAAAAAAAAAAAAAATGGCGTAGGGTCCCCCTCAAAATCCATACCAGACCCTTGAGGTCTGGTATGGATTTTAAGGGGAACCCTAGCCAAAAAAAATGGCGTGGGGTCCCCCTCAAAATCCATACCAGACCCTTATCCGAGCACGCAACCTGGCAGGCCGCAGGAAAAGAGGGGGGACGAGAGCGCCCCCCCCCCTCTCGCCTGAACCGTACCAGGCCACATGCCCTCAACATTGGGAGGATGCTTTGGGGGTCTAAGACCCCTAAAGCACCTTGTCCCCATGTTGATGAGGACAAGGGCCTCTTCCCCACAACCCTGGCCGGTGGTTGTGGGGGTCTGCGGGCGGGGGGCTTATCGGAATCTGGAAGCCCCCTTTAACAAGGGGACCCCCAGATCCCGCCCCCCCCCCTGTGTGAAATGGGAAGGGGGTACAAAAGTACCCCTACCATTTCACCAAAAAAGTGGCAAAAATGGTAAAAATGACAGGAGACAGTCTTTGACAATTCCTTTATTAAAATCTTCTTTCTTCTTTCTTCATCCTTCGGTTTCTTCATCTTCTCCTTCCTTCATCTTCTTCCATCTTCTTCTTCCATTTTCTTCTTCCTCCGATCCGCTTCTTCTTGCGCTGGTCTTCTCGTCCTTCTCGTCCGGCATCTTCTTCCGTCGGCGTCGGCGTCGGTGTCGGTGTCTCTGTCTCTTCTTGGGCCGCTCCGCGCAATGGGAGGCTCCCGCTGTGTGAGGCTCCGCTCCGTCTGACAGGTCTTTTATAATGGAGGGCACCTGGTGACCCCGCCCCCTCTGACGCACAGGGACGTCATGGGGAATTCCATGATGGCTTTCCCCATGACGTCAGAGGGGGGCGGGGTCACCAGGTGCCCTCCGTTTTAAAAGACCTGTCAGATGGAGCGGAGCCTCACACAGCGGGAGCCTCCCATTGCGCCGACACCGACGCCGACGCCGACGGAAGAAGATGCCGGACGAGAAGGATGAGAAGACCAGCGCAAGAAGAAGCGGATCGGAGGAAGAAGAAAATGGAAGAAGAAGATGGAAGAAGATGAAGGAAGGAGAAGATGAAGAATCCGAAGGATGAAGAAAGAAGAAAGAAGATTTTAATAAAGGAATTGTCAAAGACTGTCTCCTGTCATTTTTACCATTTTTGCCACTTTTTTGGTGAAATGGTAGGGGTACTTTTGTACCCCCTTACCATTTCACACAGGGGGGGGGCCGGGATCTGGGGGTCCCCTTGTTAAAGGGGGCTTCCAGATTCCGATAAGCCCCCCGCCCGCAGACCCCCACAACCACCGGCCTGGGTGCTTTAGGGGTCTTAGACCCCCAAAGCATCCTCCCAATGTTGAGGGCATGTGGCCTGGTACGGTTCAGGCGAGAGGGGGGGCCGCTCTCGTCCCCCCCTCTTTTCCTGCGGCCTGCCAGGTTGCGTGCTCGGATAAGGGTCTGGTATGGATTTTGAGGGGGACCCCACGCCATTTTTTTTGGCTAGGGTTCCCCTTAAAATCCATACCAGACCTCAAGGGTCTGGTATGGATTTTGAGGGGGACCCTACGCCATTTTTTTTTTTTTTTTTTGGCTGGGATCCCCCTTAATATCCATCCCAGACCTGAAGGGCCTGGTTATTGAATTTGGGGGGACCCCTACGCTTTTTTTTTTCCATTTTTTTTATTTTTTATCAATGACTTTTTTTTATGAATGAGTTTCAATGAATCACTGTTCTCTGTGTTACGGGAGCCGTGAATTAACATTAGCCGCGAGTGATTTTAAATAGCTTTTTTACTTTCAAAAATGACACTTTGCGCAGAGACAGTTCTAAACACGGGAAACATGCGCCCCTTTACAGGCATACTATAGACACCCCCCAGGTACGAAATTTAAAGGAATATTACACTTTTATTGTTTCAATTTAAGCATTATTAAAATCACTGCTCCTGAAAAAACGGCCGTTTTTAAAAAAAAATTTTGCATTGATACATGTCCCCTGGGGCAGGACCCAGGTCCCCAAACACTTTTTATGACATTAACATGCATATTAGCCTTTAAAATGAGCACTTTTAATTTCGAACGTTCGCATCCATTATAACTAATAGGGTTCTAAAGCTCGCACGGACTTTAGGTCCGTTCGCGGGTTCTGGTGCGAGCCGAACGGGGGGGGGGGTGTTCGGCTCATCCCTAATCAAGAGAATCCTTTTTTCCTTTGGAGTCAATATCTATATGGGACCTAACCCTTAAATTATCCTTTCTAGTGGCAATAACTTCAGCAAAAAGAGTATCTGAACTACAAGCACTTTCAATAAAAGAACCCCATCTGCGGTTCTATCCTGATAGAGTCGTTCTAATGCCATCTGAGCAATTCATACCTAAAGTAGCATCCGCCTTCCACTTCAATCCAGAGATCGTTTTAACCAGCCTTCCTTAATAACCAAGCGGAACCCACATCCACTGGATATTAAGTCAGTTATCTCATCATATCTGGAGGTTACTAACCCATTCAAAGGAACAGAAAACTTGCTTGTTATACCTCATGGTCCCAAGAAAGGGCAGGCAGCCTCTTCCAGGAGAATAGCCTCTTGGCTAATAAAGACCATTAAAAAAGCATATGCAATCCAGCTCCTTCCAATTCCTAGCGACCTAAAGGCTCATTCAACCAGGGAAGTGGCGACATCTTTGGCAGCGTACTGTAGAGTGTCTCCGGAAACAATTTGGTCCTCTAGAATGACGTTCATGTCTCATTACAGAATAGACCCGGCTCGGCTGACGACGGTGGAATTTGGGAGATCGATCATTAAAGCTAATTCGTCCATATCCTGTGAATAAAATAAATCTTCTTGCAAAGCACCCACCCATGTAGCGAGTTATTTCCCAGTGTGTGTGCTGCCATGATGCGTCAGAAAAATGGAAAATTGTATACTGTGACACCCTGACACATCCCATGGCATCACACAGGTACCCACCCGTCAATGGTGATAGTTACTGAGAATGCAGTGGGGGGCTCCTCTTCAAAACTTTTAGCTAACCAGTCCTATCAGGTTGTGGGGGCGGAGTCACATCCCAGTGTGTGTGCTGCCATGGGAAAGGTGAGTATACAATTTTCAGTTTTTTCAATTTTCAGTTTTTCATACGTCTGTGTCCTTGAGGCCCAATGCTGCAATACTTGTCTTCAATTCAGAGCTGTTCCCCGCAGTACTTCTTCTCTGCCACTAGATGCAGCAAGTGAATGACAACCAGCGTTATTCCACCCAGGCCATTAGGGACCCTCATCACATTGGCCTGGGCTCACAGGAGAATTCTGCAGAAAATGTTGCTACATAGTTACATGGTGCTGCACTTTGTAGCATTCAGGACTCATGTACTACTGAAGGAACAATGAGGAAGTGTACACATGACACCACAAAGATATACCTCAAAAAGGGTATGTACATTGATTTAAAAGGTGAGTGGAGCATAGGAAATGGGTGTGGATGCTAGTCTCAGGATGATGTGTGTGTGGAGAGAACCAAGGCTGCAATTCAATTTTAACAAAAAAATGTCAAAAATATCAATCTGGTCCAATGTGTATGTAAACCCAAAAAACAAAAATGTAATATACTGCAACTTACCAATCCTTAGATCTGCTGGTTGAATTATTTTCTTTTTTTAGGCATTTATACATTTATTTTCACCTGGTGATCGCCCAGTAACACACTTTATGCCTCAGGCTGCATTCACACTTCAGCGCTTTGAATCATGGGCAGTCTTGCCGCGATTCTGCCTGCGATTTGAAAGCGCCGATGTGTGAATGACAAATCAAAGGACTCACATTTGAGATGCCATTCATTTGAATGAGAACTAAAATCGTGGTGCAGGTCTGCCGTGCTTTTGGCGCGATAATCCGCGCCAAAACCTACTTTGGGGGAAGCATGTCACCAAAAAGTAGCTCCTGAACTTTTTTGGGACAACATGCTTCCCTCAATGCGGGTTGCCACGATTGCAGAGTGACAATCGCGGACACACACCGGCATCACATAAATGGCATCTCAAACGCGAGTCCCACGATTTGTCATTCACACATCAGCGCTTTTAAATCACAGGCAGAATCACGGTAAATCTGCCTGCGATTCAAAAAATGCTGAAGTGTGAATGCAGCTTTAGAGTGACTACACTCACTCCTCCACTCTATGAAGGAGCAAGGTGGGCGCCATTTACCGCTTCAGCCCTGGACCATTTGGCTGGCCAAAGACCAGAACACTTTTTGCGATTCAGCACTGCATCGGTTTAACTGACAATTGTGTGGTCGTGCGACATTGTACCCAAACAAAATTGACGTCCTTTTTTTCCCCACAAATAGAGCTTTCTTTTGGTGATATTTTATCACCCATGCAGTTTTTATTTTTTGCGCTATAAACAAAAATCCTGTTTTTACACACACAGTTCCGGGTTGTCTGTGTGCCCCGAGCGATCGCGGAAGCCCGGTGGTGATTAAGACCGCTGGCCACTCGCATTGGCTCAGGGAGCGAGCAGGGGGCGCAAGGCGAAGCGACGTTACATAACGTTGTTTCGCCCAGCTGTGCCATTTTGCCGCAGTACAACTGCAGCGGCTGGTCGGTATGTGGTTAAAAAGCAGCATTGTCAACCTGTGGAGAGGGTAGTGTTAGATTGACTGATAGATTTAGATGGCATTTATGTAAGTGACTAATAAATTAAATCCAGACTCCAACTACACATTTTTACAGCAACTGTTTTTTTTTTTTTTCGTGGGGGGGGGGGATAATGTTTTTTTACGTAAATGAATAAAAGCTGACCATTGTAAGCATCCCTGTCACTGTTAAATGGTTTGTCCCAACCCTCTAACTGCAATTTTTGGTGGACAGCTTGGTCTGTAAAAGGAAGTTGGAAAATACCAGCCATACTGGCAAAATCACCAGGTGAAAAGAAAGTAAAAATGCCTACAAAATTGAAAACGAATGCAACCAGCACATCTAAGGATTGGTGAGCTGCAGTATATTCATTTTTTGTTTTTGGATTTAGATAAGCTACACCTGAGTAAGTGAAGCAGACAGGTTTTCTTGGATATATACCCTTCATTACATGTCACATCCCACTACATTGATACAGTATGTTATGGATTATGCCACAATAGGTTGTTATTCATTGATTATCTTGGTGGAAATTACCTTGAAAGAAATTCCACATTGAGCTGTTGATTGCTTCTTCCTCTCAGTGTGGAATTCAGTGGGAAACATTCTGACCTGATTACTCTTCCAGCATGACTTGGGAGAAGATTCCTTATTTGACAGGATAGTAGGCCCAAAAACACTAGACTGAAAAGCATGACAGTGTGTGTAATTTTCACCGGTGTCTGCTACCTCTTAAAGTG
This sequence comes from Lithobates sylvaticus, assembly GCA_028564925.1. NCBI lineage: Eukaryota > Metazoa > Chordata > Amphibia > Anura > Ranidae > Lithobates > Lithobates sylvaticus. The sequence continues at coordinate 279,872,818 of CM053030.1, forward strand.
GAACTACACTGCATCTGAGCACCACAAACCAAAAATGTTATTTAAAATTGCAAAAAGAATGCTGGCAACTCAATTTCTTTCTTCTTAAAGTGGAGTTCCACTTTTATGTTTATTAAAAGTCAGCAGCTACAAAAAGTGTAGCTGCTGAATTTTAATAAACAGACACTTACCTGTTCCACGGTCCAGCGATGCGGCTGAGCGGAGCGTCGCTCCTCTCCCCCTCCTCTCCGCCGGTGCCTCCATTGCCACTCTGGGAACCTGGCCATGACAGCTTTTGGCTTCATGGCCGAGCACGCACGGTGCATGCGCGAGTCGCGCTGTGCTCCCAGAGTGGACAGGCGATCTCCTGGGACCTGTCATGTGTCCCATGTAAGGGGGCGAGGAGTGCTTAAAGCGGAAGTTCCACTTTTGGTTGGAACTCCGCTTTAAATCTTTATTGAGCACAGACAGCAGCGCGACATCAAAACGCTAACATGTTTCGGCAAAAGCCTTCCTCATAGCATACAGATTTATAATAAAATCAAGTTTATATAGGAAAAGGTATACATTCCTCCAAAAAAGGGGACGGTACAATCCAATTTAAGATCAATTAACAATTAAAATCATGTGAGGTTGGTATAACCAGAGAAGGGGGAGGGAAAGAATGGAAAACACAGACTGAAAACTATAGAGCAAACAATTATTAACCCCCTGTGGAATCAAATTATATTATTTTAAAAACAAATTTACATCTATTCTACTGTTCATTCCACTAGGAAATCGAGTATTCAATCTGTGTATCCACCAAACCTGAAGTAGGGCATGGTGTGTATCTCCCCCCCCCTAACAGATCTTCTCGCCTGTTCCAGACCGCAAAAAGGAAAGGACTCCAGATTACCACCATGGACTGTTCTAAAATGTTTAGATACATTTGAAATATCTTTTGCATTGCTATTTAAAGTATCATTGTAGTGTTCTGATATTCTAATATGTAAATTGCGGATAGTGCATCCAAGAGGATAGTATGTGACTGGTCAAAATATAGTAATGCATTAAAGTGTTTGTTCACCAATGCCAGAAGTCTGCCAAGCAAAATAGGTGAGTTGGAAGCTCTGGTGCATCAGGAGAGCTATGATGTAATCGGTATTGCTGAAACTTGGCTGCAGTCCTCACATGACTGGGCTATAAATATTCCTGCCTATGCACTCTTTCGGAAAGACAGAGTTAAAAGGAAAGGTGGAGGGGTCTGTCTGTATGTGAGAAGTGATCTCAAAGCGAGTGTGAAAGAGGACCTGGGGGATGGAGAGTGTGATGAGTCTGAAGCATTATGGGTGGAACTGCATACAGATGTGCGTAGTTCAAAGTTAATCATTGGAGTTTGTTATAGACCACCCAATGTTAATGAGGAGGTGGATACTCAGCTCCTTGCACAAATAGAAAGGGCTGCAAGGGCTGGGACAGTGATAATAATGGGGGATTTTAACTACCCAGAAATTGACTGGAATAATGGCACTGCTGGGACAGTTAAAGGACAAAAATTTATAAACCTATTACAGGACAATTTTATGGTCCAGTTCATTGAGGCCCCAACCAGGAATGATGCTCTGCTGGATCTGGTAATCTCAAACCATGCAGAGCATATTACTAATGTTCAGATAAAGGAGCATCTGGGTAGCAGTGACCATAACATGATTTCATTTGATGTTAGCTGTAAGCAAAAATCACATACAGGAAAGATAAAAACACTTAATTTCAAGAGGGCAAATTTTCCAAGGATGAGGGCTGCTCTCCAGAACTTAGACTGGGAGAGAATATTGGCAACAATGGGCACAGAACAGAAATGGGGATTCTTCAAAAAGACTGTTTGTGAACTCACTGCAAAGTATATTCCCATGGGCAATAAATTTAAAAGGCTAAAAATAAAACCTATGTGGCTCACGGCCAAAGTTAAAAAAGCTATAAACTATAAGAAAAGAGCTTTTAAAAAATATAAAAATGAAGGATCACTAGTGTCATTTAAATGTTACAAAGAACATAACAGAATATGTAAAAAGGAAATCAAGGATGCAAAAATTCAAAACGAAAGACAGATTGCAATAGATAGTAGGACAAACCCAAAAAAATTCTTCAAATATATTAATAGTAAAAAGGTCAAATCTGAGCATGTAGGCCCTTTACAAAATAATCTAGAGTGGGTGACTGGGGACAAAGAGAAGGCTAATTTATTAAATACTTTCTTCAGCTCTGTGTATACAAAGGAGCATGGGGGAGCTCATGTCCACAATGGGGGTGGTAGTGACACAGCCCCAAATCCACAATGGCTCAAAAGTGATATGGTCCAGAAATATTTAGACAGAATAAAGGTGGATAAAGCACCTGGACCTGATGGCATCCACCCACGGATCCTAAAAGAATTGAGCACTGTAATTTCAAAGCCATTGTATCTAATTTTTAGGGAATCATTAATGACAGGAATAGTACCACTGGATTGGCGCAGGGCGAATGTGGTGCCTATATTTAAAAAAGGAACAAAGTCTTTACCAAGTAACTATAGACCTGTTAGTTTAACTTCTATAGTTGGGAAGATACTGGAGAGATTATTAAAAGACCACATAGACGAGTTCTTGCAGGAAAAAAATATTTTAAGCAACAGACAGCATGGGTTCATGAAAGACAGAAGTTGTCAGACAAACCTCATTTCTTTTTATGAGGTGGTAAGTAAAACCTTGGACAGAGGCGTGGCTGTGGACGTGGTATACTTGGATTTTGCAAAAGCGTTCGATGCAGTTCCCCACACACGGCTCATGTGTAAGGTCTACAGGTTTGGAAATATCGGTTTGTAAATGGATAGAAAACTGGCTAAATGACAGAATTCAGAGAGTAGTGGTTAATGATTCTTACTCTGAATGGGCTAAGGTTATCAGTGGTGTACCCCAAGGTTCAGTGTTGGGACCCTTACTTTTTAATATCTTTATAAATGATATTGGGTCTGGGATCAAAAGTAACATTTCTGTCTTTGCAGATGACACCAAGCTATGCAGTGGAATAACGTCCTTACAGGAGGTCTCCAATTTACAAGCTGACCTCAATGCTCTGTCTAATTGGGCGACTATGTGGCAGATGAGGTTTAATGTTGATAAATGTAAAGTTATGCACTTGGGGGCTAAGAATATGCATGCATCATACATACTAGGGGGAGTACAACTGGGGGAATCCGTAGTGGAGAAGGATCTGGGGGTTTTGGTAGATCATAAACTCAATAATAGCATGCAATGCCAAGCTGCGGTTTCCAAAGCAAGCAAAGTCCTTTCTTGTATTAAGAGAGGTATGGACTCCAGAGAGAGAGAGATATCATTTTGCCCCTGTTCAAATCATTAGTAAGACCTCATCTGGAATATGCAGTTCAGTTTTGGGCACCAGTTCTCAAAAAGGATATTGGGGAACTGGAGAAAGTGCAGAGAAGGGCAACCAAACTGATAAGAGGCATGGAGGAGCTCAGCTATGTGGAAAGATTAGAGGAACTGAATTTATTCACCCTTGATAAGAGGAGATTAAGGGGGGATATGATCAACATGTATAAATATATAAGGGGTCCATATAGTGAACTTGGTGTTGAGTTATTCACTTTACGGTCAACAAAGAGGACAAGGGGGCACTCATTACGTCTAGAGGAAAAGAGATTTCATCTCCAAATACGGAAAGGATTCTTCACAGTAAGAGCTGTGAAAATGTGGAATAGACTCCCTGCAGAGGTGGTTCTGGCCAGCTCAGTAGATTGCTTTAAGAAAGGCCTGGATACTTTCCTAAATGTACATAATATAACTGGGTACTGACATATACATTATATTATATATATTATATATATATATATATATTATAGGTAAAGTTGATCCAGGGAAAATCCGATTGCCTCTCGGGGGATCAGGAAGGAATTTTTTCCCCTGCTTTAGCAAATTGGAGAATGCTCTGCTGTTTTTTTTTTTGCCTTCCTCTGGATCAACTGTGGGTATAGAATGGGGTTTATGGGATTGTATGATATGTATGTATATATATATATATATATATATATATATATGTATATATATATATATTTTTTTTTTTTTTATTTGTGGTTGAACTGGATGGACTTGTGTCTTTTTTCAACTAACTAACTATGTAACTATGTAACTATGTAACATACTGTACTCTACAAGTACTGCAATCAATTAGGTAGACAATCATCTTTGAGTTAATTAATTGTTAATTGATCTTAAATTGGATTGTACCGTCCCCTTTTTTGGAGGAATGGATACCTTTTCTTATATAAACTTGATTTTTTTATAAATCTGTATGCTATGAGGAAATCTTTTGCCAAAATATGTTAGGGTTATGATGTGGCACTGCTGTCTGAGCTCAATCAAGATTTAAGATGAAGCAATCGAGTTGCTGGCATTCTGTTATTTAATTTTTAATAAATGTTTAATTTTTAAAGCCAACTCACCCATCCATGTCTCCCTGCTTTATATTGCTAAGAAAACACTTTGAAAAACACCCCTAGCATTTCTGTCTGTGACCATCATGAGTAAGGGCAGATGATTCATGTAGTATTTACTTCCTGGAATTCATCTGCCCCTAGCTCATGCATGCAGGCAGGAGGAGGTGCTTAGCTGATAAAAACCCTCCTCCCCTCCTGAGGACTCTTGGGATGTATGACATTGTTTGCCTAGGCCTGGAAACAAGGAAGTAACTCAAGAAATGTAAAAAAAGTTTAAAACAAGTAAATATGATATACTTTCCTATCTATTTACTAATGCTAGCAGGATAAGGATTAGAAATAGTCAAAGTTGATTGAGAGAGTGAAGTTTCATTTTAAGCTGGGTATACACGAGTACATTTTTCCAACCAATAATCGTCCGTAATTATATTTTTACACTTGTACGGAAATTCTCTGTACATTTGATAGCTTGAGGCTGGGTTAACACTAGTGCGAATTGTATGCAGGTTTCTCTGCATCCAATTGGCACAGCAGTAGATTGTGAACGGCTCTCTATGAAGCCGGCCCACATATCCCTGCAGCGGCTCTGTGTGTCTTTTGGTCCGTTTCAGGTCCGAATTCAGCCAAAAAAAGGACTCCTGCTGTGAGCCGCTGCATGCTCATATGTGAACCCAACCTGATGCATGTCATTCCAAAGAAGTTCAAAATGTTGTTTGCCTTTACATTCACTTTTGGAACTAAAGAAAATTACCAAACGAAACCCACATATATTGTTAGAAATTAATTTGTTGGAGGAAAAATACTGCTTCTTCGAGTTTTCTCATCACTGTGTCTACTTGACACACAAATTGTCTACAAATGTCAACTTGACCCCACTAATTATTAGAAAATTATATAAATGTTCTTATAACTAAAAATGTTCCACGGAAATCAACTACTGTATACCATGCTTTAGTAGAAGATCTGAAATTTCACAAATAACTATTGTCTTTATCAAGGACCCATGTGATTTAGCACAGTATCACATCAACGTTTTCCCTGACAGTCACTTTTAATAGGCAATCACAGCATGTAAATTAACCTCAGACTTAATGATGGGTGCATTATCTCAGCGTGGTAGTTGGAGGAAGTTACACTGACACTTGCAGCATTTAGAAGAAGATCCTTTGGTCTGACGGGATCTCAGGGATGAGATCATAGCGATTAAAGGAGAACTCCAGGAATTAATATATAAAATGTTACAAATGGTTAATGAGGTCTTAACACTGGTGGTATGCAGATTGCCTGCCTTTCATGACCACTAAAGCTAGTAAATCTTTTTGTGCAGTAGAGATATTTTTTCAAATAGTTTCTATTAGAGCACAGGCATTACATGGAAAATTAGGTTGGTCATAACAGTGTGATAAAGACTTATACACAATTTTGAGACGTAAATCCATTCAGCAGTGAGAAAAAATGTGGTACAGTCAGGTCCAGACAATGGATTACATATATATAAAAACTTAGGCTGACTTTAACCCTTTATGACATCAATCCTCCAAAATGCCTTAGTGAATTTACTAGATCCACCGTATTAACAGTGGAAAAACATATAGCATCATGAAAGCTGATGAGTAATAATCCTATCTTATAAATAAACATGACAAAACAAACAAAAAACAAATAACTAGGCACCAACATTCCCAAGAACTAATACATCCTGGGAAATCCTGTATTTTCATAAACTGTGACCGACTGGAGAGGGTACCCAAGGCCAACTACTCCATTTTTTCTCAAACGCAATCAAGGTTCGCCCATTATATGCAAAAACTTTTCACACTGATATGCAGAGTTAACCCTGTATTTAACATCTGATATTTTGGTGGCTCCACTTGTCTTCCAATTGGATGTTATTGTGAGGCGAGCAGTTGTAAGTATGTGGGCCACTCCGTTGCGAAATTGCACCAGTACTTTATCTATAGCTAAGTTCAGGAGTGCTAAACCAGGGGACAGGGCTATAAATATACCTGTCACCAACTATATCAGTGAGAATACTGTCCTCCATAAACTCTGCAGACCTTTGCAGCCTAATAATATATGTATTAGAGTCCCTACTTCTCCACACTGATGCCAGCATAGAGGAGAAGAGCCTTTAAAAATGATGGGAAGTCTGAAAGGTGTCAAATATCTTCTATGTAGGGTTTTCAAATAGCTCTTTCAATGATTAACACAATGGGAAGTTTTGAAAACCAACTGCATAGCCTGTTTCCATTTGGAATACAAGTAGGGTTTGCCCAACTCTTTTTCTCAGGTACCATTCTGGGCAGTTTTGATAAAACTGCCACTATGCTGCAAATAATAGAATCTGGATATTCCGCCTTTCTTGTAAGGTCTACCTGAGAAGGACCTCCGGATATCTTGGTCAATGTGGCTCACCCTAAGGGAATGTTTACTAAGTAAATGCATTATTTGCATAGATATAAATGATCTCATGGGGTCTATACAGAAGTCCATTACATATATGATTCCTCTCTGAGTCCAGGGTGTTATTTGAAGGGATGGTATGAGGAACTGCAGTGCCATGAGAGGATTGATTGTCAAGGGTTTTTTTATGGGCCATTGTTACAGGGGTCTTAGACAGTATGTCCCATGCCTCAAGAAACACTTGTATAAAAGGTATATTAGAGCAGATCACCAGTAAACCTGAGAGTTTAGCAAGTAGCAAGGAGTGGAGGTCTCTATTCTTTAGTTGATAGTTCTCTATAGAAACCCACTCTGACAGATCATCAAACCATGCATGCAGTTGGTCTAAAATTTGTATTTCTGCTAATTTAGCTTGCCTTAGCTTGCCTTATAAAACTCGTAAGCTCATGATCCACGACTTGGAAAAATTAGTTTGGAAGTTGGATAGGTATTGTTCTAAAATAATATAAAATTTTTGGAAGTATTAAAGCGGTTGTATCCTCCTCTTGCACATTTTACCTACAGGCTTACCTGAGGGTAAAATAAATTTCTCTTAAACCTGTACGGTAATACAAAGCCTTAAGTCGCCTCAGGGACTCGTAATCAGAAAGGAGCAGATCCTTTAAAGGGGTTGTAAACCCTTGGAGGTTTTTCACCTTAATGCATTCTATGCATTAAGGTGAAAAACCCCCTATGATGCAGCAACACCCCAAAGCCCCCCTTTTCTTACCTGAACACGGTCTTTCCAGTGACGGGGACAAGCACACCAGCTCCAGCCAGTGTCTCGGGTCCTGATTGGATAGATTGATAGCAACGCAGCCATTGGCTCCCGCTGCTGTCAATCAAATCCAATGAGGTGGTAGTCGGGGGCAGGGCTGAGTCATGCTGTCTGTGTCAATGGACGCAGCAGCAGGACACAGGAGCAAGCCCACACGAGCGAGAGCGGGTCTCCAACGGGACACTTGAGAAGAGGAGGAGCCAGGAGCACCGATGAGGGACCCCAGAAGAGGAGGATCGGGGCCACTCTGTGCCAAACCATCTGCACAGAGGAGATAAGTATGACACTTAGGATTGTAGTTCAGCTAACTGAGTAGCTGATAGTGTCTTTTTATGTAGTGACTCAAGGGATTTGAAATTACTCAGAAGGGAAGACATCACTTGCATCTCATGCCTTTTTTCTCGTGATGCCATTTGTAGCAGTAATCTCCTACAAAAAGCATTATGGGCACACCCGATAGAAGAAATGGTAACTTCAGCTGAAGAGTTGGCTAGAAAGAATTATTCAAGCTGTCTTTTTAAAGTGTCTCAAAATATCAGCTTATTAAAAAAGGAAGCATTATTGCGCCACTTATACTGTAGGACGGTGTGGTGGAAAATCCCTCTTCCAGCACTATAGAAATGAGCACATGATCCGACCAAGTGATGGAATGGATCTTGGCTTCAGATATTATTGACAGTGTTGGATCCGAAACAAAGAGGTTAATTCTTGTGTAGACTCTATGGGGCGCTGATTAGAACCTATAGTCTCTCTCGTTTGGGTTAAGACATCGCAAGAAATAATGCAGATCTGCTTTGTGCAAGAAAGCTTGAAGGTTGCCTCTTGAGGAGGTTGAGCTGGCTGTGGAATCTACCAGTGCAATGAAATCACTGCATATCAGTAACAGGTCTTTGCAAATTTTCTGGATAATTTTCAATACAGAGCATAGAATAGGTCTTTATCCCTTATTCGAAGCGTAAACATTTGCGATTGTGTATGTGGTGTTATTTAGGTCACAGATAAGGATAACAAACCCTGAGGGTCCAGGACAGAGTCATAGAGTGTAAAGGAGACCGAACTACTTATGGCGATAAAAGTTCCTCTTTTTTTTATTTCCACACTGGTTAAAAATATATGAGGGCAAAACAGGGAAAGTACTATACAACCCACAAAGTATAACTGATGCATTTGCTGATTATTATGAAAGCTTATATAACTTAAAGGATGATCTTAATACTATCCAGCCAACACCAACACAAATAGCCCAATTCCTAAGTAAGATTAATGTCCCCGCTGTAGATCAGAGTGACCTCGAAAGGCTGAACGACCCAATAACCCCTGAGGAAATTAAGAGAGTCATTCAAAAACTGCCAGCAAATAAAACCCCAGGAGCAGATGGTTTATCCAGTGAATATTATAAGGCGTTTAACACAACACTTACCCCATTTCTAGCTAAAATATTTAACCATGCAGTGGTAAACCATTCGTTCCCCAAAGAAATGCTTGAAGCAATTATTGTTACTATTCCAAAACAAGGGAAAGACCCGACATCACCAATTAATTACAGGCCCATATCACTACTAAATTCGGATCTGAAAATATTTGCTAAGGTCATTGCCAACCGATTATTAGAAATCACACCCTATCTAATTGAACCAGATCAGGTTGGATTCGTGAGAGGGAGACAAGGCCCAGACAGCACTAGACGCATGATTGACCTCCTTAGTCTTATAGAGCGTAGTCGAATGCCTTCCCTGCTCCTTGGATTGGATGCAGAGAAGGCATTCGACAGAGTGCATTGGGGATATATGGAGGAAACTCTTAGGAAATTTGGATTTTCTGGATTTATTTTTGAAGCTATAATGTCACTCTACACCACCCCTTCTGCCAGAGTATATACTGCAGGAAATATATCTAAAAGATTTAATCTAACGAACGGAACCAGACAAGGGTGCCCCCTATCGCCCATTATATTTTCATTAGCAATTGAACCCCTCGCAATATCTTTTAGATCCAATCCCAAGGTCACGGGGATCAAAATAGATCAGGTAGAACATAAATTAGGTCTATTTGCAGATGATGTCCTTCTATCACTATCAGCGACTGACAATGTACTTAATGAAGTGAACAGCACTCTGGAAGCATTCACATCCATCTCTTACTATAAGATCAATCCTGATAAATGTTATGTTCTGCCTATGAACATCCCACCGGATCAGGTTGTTAAACTAAGACAACACTCTAATTATAACTGGGATAATCCTTCTATTACCTATTTAGGCATTCAACTTGCCTATCCTCCAACTAAATTGTACGATGCCAACTACCCCTCCTTGCTAACCCAAATAAATCAAGATATACAATCAATAAAAAAAACGCAGCTATCCTGGATAGGAAGAATAGCAGCCTTTAAAATGAAGATCCTGCCGAAGATACTATATTATTTTAGGTCCCTCCCAATCCCGTTACCGGCAAAATTTTTCACCCAAATTAACTCAAAGATTAGCAACTTCATCTGGATGGGAAAAAAACCTAGGATTGCACTATCTATTATGTCTACCCCCAAAACTAAAGGAAATTGCAATCTTCGAACGCCCATGCCCTTGTACCTATACCACTCAGAGTAATTGATTATTGTAAAATACGTATAAATACATCATCCTGGTCTGAACAGGGATTTAACTTCTTTATACATTTGCCAGATAACCACAAACAGAGAATAAAAAATAAATTTTCCGCCAAATCCTTTACCAAAAATTTTCACCCAGAAAAAAGTGTAGAAATCCCTAGCGCATTATGGGAATTTTTCCTCTCCCACGAGACTACTGGGAAGAAAGGTATATCCTATATATACAATTTACTTTCATCCTTCCGAACCCATACTAAGACTAAAAATATGCTGAAATGGGAAAAAGATCTTTCTCAGACCTTCACATGGGAACAGTGGCAAAAAGCCATACAGGTTAATAGCATATCAACAGCATGCATTGAACACTGGGAAAATGCCCAAAAGATCCTCAACCGTTGGTACTTAACTCCATATAGACTCAGCAAAATATTCCCCACTGCATCCTCTAGGTGTTGAAAATGTGATACCCACATAGGTAATCTGATACACACATTATGGAGTTGTAAAACTCTTTCTAGCTTTTGGAAATCGGTCTCCACCTTCATAGCTTCTTTCATGGGTAATTTGAAGAAACTCTCACCCGAAATGGCTTTGTTAAGTATAAACCTTGACATCTATCCTCCACAGTATAGAATTATAATTTCTAATATCCTTATAGCAGCAAGACTCACCATTACCAAATTATGGAAATCTACCTTAGCACCTAACCTATCTGAGGTAATACTGAGACTAAACAATCAGGCGCACTATGAGTTAATGTTAGCACATAAAAAAGGTTCTACAAGTCACTTCCTCAAAAATTGGAACGAATGGATAGGACACCCTAGAGCTTCCAACTATCTGAAGGACCCTAAGAACCACTAACTATGCCCCTGAGAGATAATTCTACTTCTCTTCCTCTTCTTTCCTTATGCATTATTATAGAAGGTCTGATATATATGTCTACTTCCATACATCAATCCCCTCTTCCTCCCCCCTTCCTTGTCATATTCCTTATGATCCTCCGTTTATGTAAAGTTTTCTTTGAAACCTTATCCCATGTTTACAGCATGATCCCGTTAGGGGTAAACAGGGAATTATCAATCTTCCTATCTTGTTATTTTTTCTCGTTTTCTAGGAGCCTATCCACTTGTATAGATATTTAAGCTACCATTATTTTGTGATAATAACATTATATGGAAATTTATTAGTTCTGAAACTGATCCAGTTATCCTAGAGATGCAGTATCTAGAATATGTAACTGTATAATTTTTCCTTTGTTATTTATGTTTTGAAAAACTAATAAAAATCTTGAAAGTTAAAAAAATATATGAGGAAAACATTTGTGTGAGCATTTGGGAATTTTTCTTGGCCAGAAAGTGCATTTATGGGACGCAAAGAATATCTCCCCTGAGGTTTTTGGCTTCCTGCCAAAGGGCCTTTTGCATGAAAAGACTGTTTAGACCATGGACATTCAAGGATATAATTTTAAGACCCTTGTGGAGATGCCCCATGGTTTCCCCGTGGTTCAGGGGACCCTCGGGATGTGGTACATGAAAAAGGTACCGCCACCTGAGTCGCTATGGGCCGCCGTGAAGTATCGTGGGCTCCGGGAGCGCCTCCTTCAGATGGCCATCTCATCGGCTGCTGGCCACACCCCCTTTTATTTATTTATTTTTTACGCTATTGACTCATTCGATTTTTCCACCTTTTGGCTGGAATTTGACTTTAATTAAGCTAGCATAACAGAGCCACACCCAAATAGATTTTTACATGGACCCTTTAGGATTAGTGTCTGTATTGGTCAAAGGAAAGCCCTATACAGGATGATGGATCCATGGGTGGTCAACCTTCGGCCATCCAGCTGTTGTAGCACCACAAGTACCATCATGATTCTGCCTTTAGGAGTCATGCTTGTAATGATCAGCCTTGCAATGCCTCGTGGGAATTATAGTTATGCAACAGCTGGAGAGGTTTAGCCACAGGTTGAGCACCCATGGATTACAGGAAGGATATCATTACTATGATTATGTTCATTCAGAGTACAACACAGTGGTCATCAACCCTGTCCTCAGGGTAAACTAACAGGCCAGGTTTTATGTATTACCTTGGGGAGATGCAGACTAGAATACTGCAATCACTGAGCAGCAAATTATATCACCTGTGATGTATTTTAGTTATCTTGCAAACCTGGCCTGTTATGGGCCCTGAGAACAGGGTTGATGACCACTGGTATAACGTGAAGGTGGCCTTGAGCGTTCAGGAAAAACCTGGCAGGTTGGTTGTACAGAAGTCCTGGATTAGTGACACTGAAGCTGCAGACCTATACTTGGAAATAGTGGTGACATCATCCTGGCCATGCAGTGTGACATGGTATACCACACAAGTGTGGCTGATGCAAACTAAAATACTTTTAGTCATACAGCCATTCACATACTTTACATCTATTTTATTTTAATTTTTTTCTGGTTGACTTTTTAAGATGTGCTATAAATACACATAAAGAAATCATCTGGAAAATGAGACTGACTGATGTAAAATATTTATTCGTAGAGTGAGACTCCAAGAGACCTGCTGTCTAGGAGAGATTTACTACGGTAATGTGAATATTATGTTTTTTCCTCATTTCACCTCTAAAGTACAATGGAAAAGAGAACCCTGTGCGGCAGTCACTGTTAGGTTTTAAGATAAAGGTATCAACCATGCAGTTTTATTTTCTGCAGGCTTGAGAGTCCAGGGTGGGGAGACCTTCTGAATCTTTTTTACTCTAGAGGAATCTTCTGAATGGATACCTTGTTGAGGTGACATCTTTCCTTTCATTACATTTTTTGCATAGAATAATAGAATTTTTTTTTTTTTGCCTGAAGGAAAATCATTTTTACAGAATAGTTTTCATTTAACAGCTTGTTTTCAACTTAAACACTTTATAGAAAGTTATAAGCTTACCCTTTAAATGTCCTGTGGAGACTGCTAATTTCTTTTTATATAGTTTAAATTCACAATCCTTAAAAGATTCGTTTATTTTATAAAATAAAATTACTCAAGCTGGCCATACATTAACCAGTGGGTTGAACGAAAAAAAAAAAAAGACCTAATTCCCTCATTCACATATTTGAGGTAGATGGGGGAATCATCATGCTATATGTGATATTGTGTTCATATCCGGTGGCATTGATGATTCAGGGAAAACCCAATAGGCTAGTTGTACAGAAATCGATCTGTAGATCGACTTCTGTACAATCAGCTTTCCAATGCATGGATCGAAATTCAGCCAGTCCCTGCTGAACCGGACCAATTTAAATCCATGTATGGCCATTTTAAGTTGCATCTGTACTGCAAACAGGTCAAACAATGCGCATTCCATGAACAAAATTTTAAACTAATCAGATTTTAAAAATATAATTTATGTTCCTCCTATACCTATAGGCCGTTTGTGAAAGAAGCGAAGCCTGCCCCAAACACTTCTGATATTTTCACAGGTCTAACCTGTCCTCCTCTCTAGGACAGACCATCCGTTAAGATGTGTGTCCCCTAGTGGCGTTGTCCCTTTGAGCCCTGCACATGCACAGTGCTATCTCCTGTTGCCGCAGATGACCTCAGACAGCGACAATTCGCTCTCAACCATCACAAATACTGAGCTCATCTGCTCAGTGAAGAGCACAGTGCACATATACGGGGCTCAGAAGAAGGACGGCAAGAGATACTGAATTTTGGCACCAAAAAAGTAAGCAGATGACAAAGGACTAGTCTTCAGTATAACCTGTGGTCACTAGTCTTCAGTATGACCTGTGGTCACTAGTCTTCAGTATGACAAACGGTTTTCCTGCAGCTGATCTTTTTCCAATTACTGACTTTACATGCCTTGTTCTTCACTGTGCCTTTGTGTGGCGTTGGCCATCTTGGTGGAGGCAGGGCTTTGTTTCCTGATGTCTGAGCTGGCCATAGATGGTTCAAAATCCAGCTGGTTCATCAAGGACCAGACAAATTTGAATCCCTGTGATCGTTAGATCAACTTTTGGGAATGCTAGAAAGCTTTGCAGCCGCTGATCAGTACATTCTGGATAATCTCACTATCTGGATACAATGTCTCAGTGAGGGACATTCCTTAATCCTGCAAGCTTAAAGCTTTACTAAACCCAGTAATATGAAAATAGTTTGTCTGCCCCCCCCCCCCCCCACAGTGCCCACAGCTTATTAATCTTTATTTTACATTAAAATACTGCCACTATATACCTTTTTATGTTCTGTATATCACAATTTTTTTTACCTGATCTGTATATCACGATTACAGGATAAACTGCAGAGTTTCTCCGGTGCTGAGAGATCAGGTGGGTGGAGATTTCCCCTGCAGCCTGTATACACGCCCGCATGTGTGATGTCAATATCATGTGACCTGGCTATCTCTGAGAACAAGTAACTGTTCTCTCCAGCATAAAAGATACAATTGAGCATGTGCAGTTGTCAGGGCTCGGCTCAGCCCTTCCTTCTCTGAGCTAGCCGCTCAGCTGTAGGCTGATTGCCATCTCCTATCTTTCCACAGTGACTCACCTGTTGATGATATCCTGCTCGTCAGTCCTGCCTACTTAAGCCACCCAGTCCAGATGATCTCTGCCTTTGCCTTGGTCACATCTCTAGAGACGCTCTCCTGTGTTAAAGACTTGCTTGGCTGACATTCCTTCTGGCTCCAGATCCTGCTTGCTGTTCTACTATGCTGTTCTCTGGCTCCCTGATGTTTTGGCTTGTTTAACTATCCATTTCGGTTCCTGAACTCTGGCTATGTTTTGACTACGTTTACTCTGTTTACCTTTTTTTATTATTATTAAACCAGTGTGATTTAACTGTACTTCTGTCTCAGTCTGATTCATGGTTTCTGACAGTAGGCAAAGTCTTGAATTGAAAAGATGCAGTCAATCCACTTGTTGGTAATATTTTTTCCAGATTGGATGAGCAGGATCACCTTGCCATGGCGTTACAAACACTTCTGAGTCACACGGCTCACCTGGAATCTCCCACTGTGGCTGCTCCGGTACAACCTGTGTTGCAGGCTGTCCCTGCTGCTGCTCCAGTCTCTGTGCAGGCACCCGCCTCGAGTATTACCTCTATAAGAGGTATGTCTGGTTCCGCTCTGCTTCCCCAGCGATTTGGGGGTGATCCAGTCCAATGCAGAGGGTTTCTCAACCAGGTTGAGATATACTTTGAGATGCTGCCCCAGGTGTTTCCCACGGATAGAAGCAAAGTAGGTTTCGTGATATCTATGCTTTCTGAGAGAGCCTTGGCCTGGGCAAACCCACTATGGAAGACACAAAAACCTGTTGTCTTGAGTTACCCTGAGTGGCTTCTTTTAAAAGGGTATTTGACGTTCCTGCATGCTCAGACTCAGAGAAAGACTCTTTTAACCGCTTCCCGGCCGCCTCATGTAGATATACGTCTACAGAATGGCACGGGCAGGCAAAAGCACGTACCTGTACGTCCCCTTTAATTGCCTGCCCGTGGGTCGCGCGCGCGCCAGCGGCACGCTCGCGACCCGGTCGGGAGCTCCGTGACCCCGGCCGTGGGACCAGCGGACCCGATCGCCGCTGGTGTCCCGCGATCGGGTTACGGAGCTGAAGAACGGGGAGAGGTATGTGTAAACAAACCTCTCCCCGCGCTTCCTACTCTGCCTGTCATTGATTGGCTGTTCCCGGTCATCGGGAAAGCCGATCAATGACGTCAGACGTCAGCCCCGCCCCCTAATGTAAAAAACACACACACGTCACAGCCCATAAACCCTCCCCTCCCCCTAGTGGTTAACTCTTTCACTACAACTGTCATTTATACAGGAATTAATGCATTTAAATAGCATTGATTGCTGTATAAATGACATTGGTCCCAAAAATGTGTCAAAAATGTCCGATGTGTCCGCCATAATGTCGCAGTCACCAAAAAAATCGCTGATCGCCGCCATTACTAGTAAAAAAAAATATATTAATAAAAATGCTATAAAACTATCCCCTATTTTGTAAACGCTATAACTTTTGCGCAAACCAATCAATAATCGCTAATTGCGATTTTTTTTACCAAAAATATGTAGAAGAATACGTATCGGCCTAAACTGAGAAAAAAAAGTTTTTTTATATATTTTTTGGGGATATTTCTTATAGCAAAAAGCAAAAAATGTTGCATTTTTTTCAAAATTGTCGCTCTCTTTTTGTTTATAGCGCAAAAAATAAAAACCGCAGGGGCGATCAAATACCACCAAAAGAAAGCTCTATTTGTGGGAAAAAAAGGACGCCAATTTTGTTTTGGAGCCACGTCGCACGGCCGCGCAATTGTCAGTTAAATCGACGCAGTGCCGAATCGCAAAAAGGGGCCTGGTCCTTTGGCTGCCAATTGGTCCGGGGCTGAAGTGGTTAAGGAGCGCTTGCGGAAGCCTCGTGTATGTTTGTCTCCAAGCTTTGCAGTCCCACCCGTGCCTCCCTCACCTCCCATGCCTCCTTGTACCAAGTCGGTCAGTGAAGGTGAACCCATGCACTTGGGTTTCATGCGTCTCTCTGCGAATGAGAGACCCTTTAGGAGGAGGGACAGATTGTGCCTTTATTGTGGCCAGGCAGGTCACTTTTTGAAGTCTTGTCCTACCCGTCCAGAGAATGCCCAAACCTTGAGCTCCTGTCACGGACAGACCTTAGGTGGTTTTGTTTCATCTCCAGCTATCCAGAAGGATGTGCCCCTGGTTTCGGTCACCCTTTCTTGGGCTGAGTCGTCTGTCGAGATACAGGCTCTGATCGACTCTGGGGCTGCAGGCCTGTTCCTTGATGCTTCCTTTGTATTGAAGCACTATATTCCACTGCAGCTGCGTGACACTCCACTTACCATTGAGGCTCTTGACGGGAGACCTCTACAGACTGCTCATGTGACTCATGAGACGGTTCCATTGTCCATGGCCGTAGGGCCTCTTCTCCATGAGATAATCCAATTCCAAGTTATTTCCTCACCTAAGTTTCCGCTGGTTATTGGTTATCCTTGGTTACAGAGGCACAACCCCTCTTTTGATTGGCCCCATGCTGAAGTTCTCTTCTGGTCACCACAATGCAGTGAGACATGCTTCCAGAAAGTAGCCAAGGTCCTGTGCACCTCTTCACTCTCCTTCCTGCCGGAGGAATACCGCAATTTTAGCGATGTCTTTGACAAAGATCAAGCAGGTAGTTTGCCTCTACACCGACCGTATGATTGCTCAATTGACCTTCAACCTGGTGCCATTCCCCTCGTGGCCAGGTTTACCCTTTGTCAGTCTTGGAGGATAAGGCCATGGAGGAGTATGTTGCAGTCGCACTTTCTTGAGGTGAGCGGTGAACGGAGCGGTGAACGGAGACCTTGTATTGATTATAGGGGTCTCAATCGTTTCACTATTAAGAATGCCTATCCGATTCCATTGATTACGGAGTTATTTGACCACCTCAAGGGAGCAACAGTTTTCACAAAGCTTGATTTGAGAAGGGCATATAATCTCGTGAAGATTAAAGAGGGCGACGTGTGGAAAACTGCGTTTAATACCAGAACAGGCCATTATGAGTACCTCATAATGCCATTTGGCCTTTGTAACGCCCCAACAGTTTTCCAGGAATTTATTAACGATGTCCTCCGAGATTTTATGCAGTTGTGTGTGGGGGTTTATCTCGATGATATCCTCATATTTTCCAAGTACCTGGAGAGCCACCTCACAGATGTCTGTCTTGTGCTTCAGAAACTAAGAGAGAACAATCTCTATTGTAAATTGGAGAGGTGTGAATTCCATCGTGAACAGGTTAAATTCCTGGGTTATGTCATTTCCACAGCTGTTTTTTTTAGATGGACCCAGAGAAACTTTCAGCAGTCCTACAGTGGCCCCGACCCATGGGTACACGTCCTCTGCAGCGTTTTCTTGGCTTTGCCAACTATTATCGGAAGTTTATTCGTAACTTCTCGTCTCTGGTCAAGCCCCTGACTGATATGACCAGAAAGGACGGTAACCCACAGAGTTGGTCTCTGGAGTCCATTAAGGTCTTTGAGAGTCTAATGGCTGGCTTTGTTTCTGCTCCTATGTTGGCACATCCTGATCCTATGTTACTTTTTATCCTTGAAGTTGATGCTTTTGAGACTGGAGTTGGCGCCCTTCTGTCTCAACGTCCTACCTCTAAGAGCGGTATGCATCCTTGTGGCTACTTTTCCAAGAAATTGTCACCTGTGGAGTGCATTTACGAGATTGGTGACAGAGAGCTGTTAGCGATCATTTTAGAACTGAAAGAATGGAGACAACACCTCGAAGGAACCACTGTGCCGGTTCTCATTCTTGAGCATAAGAATCTCACTTTCTTGTCTGAGGCTAAACGCCTCTCTCCTAGAAGGGTGCGATGGGCTATTTTCTTGTCTAGTTTCAATTACATTGTTTCAGTCTTGCCCGGTACTAAGAATGTAAGGGCTGACGCTTTGTCATGACAATTTTCCTCCACTTCCAAGATTCCAAGGAGTCGGTTCCGGTTCCTGTGAATTCTCCTGATCGTATTCTGGCTACGGTTCCCACCAGTCTCACTTCAGAGTCTCCGTACTGCTGTACTCCAGACTTACAATTCTCCCAAGGCTGCTGGCTACCGTGGGAAGAATCAACTCTTTTGGGCCATTTCCCAACAATTCTGGTGGCTTAGTGTACGTGCTGATGTAACTGCCTTCGTAGCTGCCTGTTCCGTGTGTGCTCAGAGTAAGACTCCCCGACACCTTGCAGTGGGCCTCCTACAACCCATACCCAATGGAGAGAGGACCCACCTGTCTACGGATTTCATTGTGGAGTTACCCAACTCCCAGGGCAACACAGTTATCCTTATGGTTTACCTGTTCTCGAAAATTTCTCTTTGTATGCCCACTTCTAAGGAACTGGCTTCCATTTTTGCTCGAGGGATCTTTTGCTTACATGGGCTACCCCAGGGCCGTTTTTTCCACTGGGCATGCTGGGCAGTTGCCCAGGGGCCCCACTTGTCTGGAGGGCCCCATCCAGGGCTGATCCTCAGTGCTGCAATCTGCTGCTTAAATTGACTGACTGCACTGGTTGCTCACTTCACCGACCGGCATCTAGCTAGCAACCAGTGACGTCAATCAGAGGCCGCCCCAACATTCATAGGGCACCGCGGCTGCCCCAGTGGCTAGTGAACAGGCTCCGCCCACCTCTGCCATGTTCTTCAGACAGCATGGAGAGGGAGCGGAGAGGAAAGATGGCCCTTGATAGCTGGCGCTGCCTTGCTGCTGTGAGTGACACACTGTACTGCACCAGGCCGGTGGCCTCAAGTAAGTCTAACAATGTCTACTTAAGTAAGTTCAAGTTGTGCATCAAACACAGCCACTGTCTGTGCCCCTCAAAAGCGGCCACTGTGCCCATCAAACACAGCCACTGTGCCCATGAAACAGCCACTGTGCCCATAAAAGCTGCCACTGTGCCCATCAAACACAGCCACTGTGCCCATCAAAGCTGCCACTGTGCCCATAAAAAGCTGCCACTGTGCCCATCAAATGCTGCCACTGTGCCCATCAAACGCTGCCACTGTGCCCATCAAACTCGTGTTATATTGTCCAAACGTTGTGTTAATGTTTAAACACTGATTTTGTTGGAAGTACCAACAAATATAGCCTTATCGATAATTTGCATCTTTATTCTCGTGCGTGATCGTTTAGACAGGGCCCCAGTGCACTGTATTGCCCGGGGGCCTATAACGCTCTTAAGATGGCCCTGGGCTACCCAAAGTGATTTTCTCACACTGGGGTAGTCAGTTTGTGTCCCGGTTCTTGTGAGCCTTTTGTGCACAGTTGGGAATTGAGCTTGATTTCTCCTCTGCGTATCACCCGCAGTCTAATGGGGCTTCAGAATGAGCCAATCAGTCCTTGGAGCAATTCCTACGTTGCTATATTTCTGACCATCATAACAACTAATCAGACCTCTTACCATGGGCGGAGTTCGCTCACAATAGTGCCTTGAATTCTGCTTCTTGATTGTCCCCATTTATGGCAAACTATGGTTTCCAACCTTCCATGTTGCCTAACTAATTTGTTCCGCAGAGTATTCCTGCGTTAGAGGAGCATCTCCGTGGTCTTCGTTCCACTTGGGCACAAGTCCAAGAGGCTTTGCGACATGCTAATGATAGGTACAGACTCCATGCTGACCGAAGACGACTGCCTGCGCCTTCCTACCAGGTTGGGGACAGGTTCTGGCTGTCATCTCACAACCTCTGACTTCGTCTTCACTCTGTGAAGTTCGCACCTCGGTTTATTGGGCCTTTCCGTATTCTTCGCAGGATTAACTCAGTGGCTTACGCATTAGACCTTCCTTCTAATATGCATATCTCAAATGTATTTCATGTCTCTTTATTAAAACCTTTGGTCTGCAAACGCTTTATCACCTTGTGCCTTGTCCTCACCCTGTACAGGTTGAGAACCATGAGGAGTATGAAGTAGTCCATTGTTGACTCCCATAGGTTTCGTAGGCGCATACAGTACCTGGTGCATTGAAAAGGGTACGGTCTGGAGGAACGCTCTTGGGTCTCATCCTTGGACGTACATGCCCCTGTCCTCCTCCGTGATTTTCCATAGACGTTTTCCCCTCAAGCATCATTGAGGAGGGGGTACTGTCAGGGCTGGGCTCAGCCCTTCCTTCTCTGAGCTGGCCGCTCAGCTGTCGGCTAATTACCAACTCTTAACGCTCCACAGTGACTCACCTGTTGATGATATCCTGATCGTCAGCCCGGCCTACTTAAGCCGTCCAGTCCAGATGATCTCTGCCTTCACCTTGGTCACATCTCTGGAGACGCTCTCCTGTGTTCCTGTTAAACACTTGCTTGGCTGACATTCCTTCTGGCTCCAGATCCTGCTTGCTGTTCTCCTACGCTGTTCTCTGGCTCCCTGACGTTTTGGCTTGTCTGACTATCCATTCCGGTTCCTGAACTCTGGCTATGTTTTGACTACGTTTACTCTATTTACCTTTTTTTATTATTATTAAACAAGTGTGATTTAACTGTAATTCTCAGTCTGATTCATGGTTTCTGACAGCAGGTTGGCTATTGCCTGTGTGTTAGCTGACCTTCCCAAGCTAGACATTGCAGGAGGGGGAGCATCTGGGCATACAGGATAAAACAGCCTTTTTACATAATGCAGAAGTGTAACCCCTTAAGTTCCACTGTGAGTATAACAAGCATGCCTTGCTGCATATACAGACAGATTTTACTGTTGTTGGTTTAGTAACACTTTAAGGCTTGTGCAAATGACATTCTCTGCATTATAAATAGACCTCATGAAATTTCACTTCAAATCACATGAGATTAGCAGTCATTTATATCTCACACTGCTGATATACAGCTATGTGTCTGTAGGCCATGAGTGTCTAGGTACACCCACATACCAGGTGCACTGTTTTAGGTGGAATTCAAATAAAATGGTAAAACTTTCAGGGTGCCACTTAGGCATAATTAACATTGCTAGATTTCCCCAGGAACATAGCATATCTTCACTTTTTGAGTTCATGTCCACTTTAAGTTTAGCAGAAACTGCAAAATTTCAAATAAAAACCAAGGCGATAGAATGGGTCTTTAAATGAGGCTTGTTACTGTAAAAATAAGTGTATAGAGTATATATATATATATATATATATATATATATATATATAATACAATCTTTATTGTATCAAATGCAGTTCCCTGGTCTAGAAATGCATGATAAAGTTTTGAAAACATAAACACAACCATATACAAATAGGCTGTCATAATAATACAAATATACCAAGGACATATACATTGTATACGATGATAATGCATAGTTATACATACATACATATTTATAGATATACATACACATACATAGTTATACATAGTTATACATACATACATATACACACAACTAGATACATGCTGGAACTGTCTTGGCATCACATGAATAAAGAACTTTATGCGTTTTGTGAATCACGATCACTCATCAGGAGTATAGATGTAATAATTCACTGTAAGTACAGAAAAAGTCAGCTATGAAAAAACAATAAACCCTTTGTAAAAATCGAGAGAGGGGAACATTTCTGAAAGTTCCCTAAATAGAATATGAGTAAACTGATACTTATAGATCAGCTCGAGAAATGTAACGGCTCTCATGAGGACAAAGGGAATGGAAGAAGGAGCCCCCAACATATGCCCAGCCCGGATCTGAGGTGGGAAAACCCAAACCAGATCAAGGGGTCAGCTAAATGTCAGGTCAGGTTATCACAATACAATCTCTGAGAGGGTGGATGATCTTGAACAATCCATATCAATCTGGAAGATAAGGATTGTATGGTGAATGGTGTATGAAAATGATGAAATGTGAAAAAAGTGGAAAAAAGGTGGAAAAAATTAATATTGTAATATGTGAAACATTTATAATTAATAATATAAAATGTAAATGTGAAAGATTAATGGGAGAAAAAACCCTAAACAGGAAATATGGAAAAAAGTATGAATGGTGTCACAGGAGATCCCTGCCTACCTTGTGTGGATGTTAGCAGTGTGAAACCAATGATGCAGTGTCTCTCTCGTGGTGAAGGATTGAAGAGTGATTCCCTGGGCTGGCTGGGATTGCCGTAAATGGATCCGCACCTGTCTGCCCTACAGCATGAAATAGATAAAAAATGTCCACACCCCCGGCGCAACGCGCTAGGGGCCACCTGACACAGCAGAACACAGATCATTGTACTGGGCCAATATGCACAGCCCTGGTACCATGTGATCGCTATGACCAATCACAGCAATTATATGTCAGTTGTAAACAAGCAATGGCTTGTCATTCATACCCATTGTGTGTTATTGTGATGTCTGTGATTGGTCACAATGATCACAAGGTACAGGGCAAATCACAGTGGAAGCTTTGGTCAATCACAGCTATCACAATAGTACACAATGGCACATGAATTCACAGTGTAAAAATGATTGCTTATACAGTGCAAAAAAAGTATGTAAAAAAAAAAAAGGAAAAGAATTGTTGAAAAAAAATGTAATTTTTTTTTTTTTTTACATACTGTCAATAGCCAGTGTCCCTGATCACTGACACACCAGCTTTATGGGGACACTGTACTGCTCTGGTGAAAGTATGTAAAAAAAAAGTGTAAAGAAAACGAATTTTATTTAATTTCTTCATTTTCCAAAAAATTGTTACAGAAATGACAGCTTCATAAAACTCACCAGGCTTCTTCCTAAATACCTTGGGGTATCTACTTTCGAAAAAGGGGTTATTTTGGGGGTATTTGTACAGAGATAGGCTGTCGGTACATTAGGATTGATAGAAGCAACTGGGCTTGTATTGATCAGCTCAAATTTGCTAATTCTGTTACTCCTCCTCCTATTCTGCATCTCCTCTACTGACATCCTTGTTGACAAAATAGATGCCCTTAATCAGGCTATTTCATCTTCCCTTCATACCTTTGCACCATTAAAAACTCGAATCATCTCATTCTTCCATCTGGCTCCGTGGTATAATTCTCACCTACCATCAATGAAAGCAGTCTCACAGAGACTTGAGCACAATTTCTGGCCTGACTGTCCATTAGCAGGCATGTAAAGACAATTTGTGTGTCTATACGGATAAAATTGAGACTGCTAGATCAAACTTTTCCTCCCATGCTATTGGAAAAAATCCTAGCAACCCTAGATAACGCTTCTGCACCATTGACAGGTCATTAAAACCTCACAGTCCCTCCGCATTACCATTTTTTCCTCAAAAATTTACAAAATAAAACATAAAATTCTTACCACATGTCGTGGGTATTTCGCCACACTCTTGCGCTAATAAGCGCCTTTCAATCTTATGATATAATGCACCCTCTGATCGTATGCCTCCCTGGATCCCCAGCTCCCAAAAACAGACATTACCAGCAGCTTCACGTCATCCTCTCATCAACAGCAAGTATTCTTACATGTTCATCTCAGCCTCGGTCAGCATCATTGACCCTGTCCCAGCCCAGTGAACTCCTTTATTTAGAAAACATTCCAAGCCACACCCTCAGGGGTTTGCCTCCAACAGCTAAACCCCTCCCACAAAGGATGTGGCCTCATCTCATTCACCCAGGATGTGAATGACCATATAAGGAAATACAATACAGGGACTACAATACAGGGACAATTGTTTTCCTTCAAAAGAACCAATCACAGATGTATACATTCAAACAGACTAAACAGTGATGTACAAACCGTCTAAACTGCTTTCAATGACAACGAACAATATAAAACTATGGCTCCGTGGGCCACAATATTTATACCGTTATGCTAAAGTTCCAGTGTACACAGAGATGTTTGCTTGAAGCTATCAATGCCGTCACCGGGAAGTGGCCAGTCTCCCGGTGAGGCACGAATGAACTTCCTTAAACCAGCAAACACATCTGTAGTGTCCATAGGAAGGTTTACAAAATAAAACATAAAATTCTTACCACACCACATGATTTATCCACATCAGTTCCTGACCTACCTAGTTTTACTGGCTCTTCTCTCTTCCACTTCTCTCTACTTGACACTGCATTTCTAACCAAATTGGTCTCGAAAATGAAATCCTCCATCTGCATACTTGATCTTATTTCCACCCATGTCTTTAAATCCTGTTACAGTTCTCTATGCCCCATTATTCTCAATATCATAAATGACTCCCTTAGCACTGGTTTTGTACCAACAATCCTCAAAACCTCATCACCTGGTACCAAAATCCGAACATGGCTCTGGACAATTTAAACAACTTTTGCCTACTATCTAACTTACCCTTCCTTGCTAAGATCCTTAAGCGGGCTGTGATATCTCAGTTACATAATAACCTGACTTTAAATAATCTATTTGAACCCCTCCAATCTGGTTTTCGGCAACTGCACAGCACAGAAACCGCCTTGGTCAAAGTCACTAACGACTGGAACTCCCCTTCTCTCGGGATTGTGTCCAACATCCTAGAACTGCGGGCTGCATTTCAGGTGCTTCTTGCGTTCCATCATCTGACAAAAAACTCCTCCGTGATGCTCAGGTTGGACAATACAACCGCGTGGTCTACATAAGGAAGCAGGGCGGAACCCGCAGCTGGTCCCTACTACAGGAGGTGGAGCCAATCAGGAGCTGGGCTCAAAGGAACTTGTTCAACATCTCAGCAGTTTACATATCTGGGATCCAGAATGTACAGGCAGACTTCTTTCTCGTGTTCAGATGAACAACGAGTGGTCTCAACACAAAGAGGTGTTCGAATGGCTCCTGACCCTGGGGGTGTCTCCAGAAGTTGACCTCTTTGCATCCCCGTGCAACTGCAAGTTGACCAAGTATTACTTGAGATTTCCGAGACCCTCAGGCATATGGAATAGATGCTCTCACAAACCAGTGGAGGTTCCACAAGGTTTACGCCTTTACTCCGGTGACAGTGATACTCCATTTTCTCTGGAGGCTCAGAACGGAGAAGGTGAAATTATTAGCGGTAATTCCTTTTGGCCCAACAGGCCATGGTTTCATCTCCTGACACTCCTCAGTTATCGGGACTTAATTCCCCTGACACTCAGGCCAGACCCACAACTCTGAATCCCTGTCCTTCTCACCTGCACCTCATGGTTTGGTTCTTGAGAGGGGAAGGTTTGAGGCTCCAGATTGTCCAGAAGAGGCCAATCCGACCCTCCTTAATGCCAGAAGGAAAAGCACCAACAGGGTTTATGAACGTATATGGACCAGGTTCACGGACCACATGTCTTCTGGGCCTAACCCTTGTAACGCTCCGACAGTCCAGGACGTTCTTAGCTTCCTACAATCAGGTCTAGACTTGCTAGGTCTAGTCCCTAGCAGTGAGCTCACTTTGGGTACAAGTATCTGCCATCTCGGCATTTACAGGAGTTTCATGGGCTAATCACTGCCTTTTTTGCCAGTTCTTTAAAGGTGCTATCAGGCTTAGGCCTCAGAGGAAGCCAAGGTTCCCCAAGTGGGATTTCCCTCTTGTTCTGGATTTTCTTTCTAAGATCGGATCAGATCCTGACAAACCTCTCTCAGTGAAAGATCTTACACTCAAGACCACCTTCCTGGTGCCGGTTACTTCAGCTAAAAGAGTGTCTGAAATCAGAAACCTGGGTTTAAAGGAGCCTTTTCTAACTTTTATTCCAGGCAGAGCAGTGTTAATTTAATGCTGGGGTCAAACCGTAAAGTGACCACAATTTTTCATGAAAATAAAGAAATTGTGCTTCCCACCTTTAGATCAATGGAAATTCAAAATGTCTACCCCTTTGATGTGGGGCACACTCTTAACCACTTCCCGCCCGGTCAATAGCATATTGACACCCGGGAAGTGGTTACGGGAAGTGGGGCACGCATCGCGGCGATAGGTGGAGCGGTGTGTCAGTCTGACACACCGCTACACTGATCTCGGTAAAGAGCCTTCGGTGGAGGCTCTTTACCACGTGATCAGCCGTGTCCAATCACAGCTGATCACGATGTTAACAGGAAAGGCCGGCGATCGACTTTTCCTCACTCGCGTCTGACAGACGCAAGTAGAGGAGAGCCAATCGGCGGCTCTCCTGACAGGGGGGTCTGCGCTGATTGTTTATCAGCGCAGCCCCCCCTCAGATGCCCACACTGGACCACCAGGGACTCCACTAGGACCACCAGGGAAGTGGGCAACATGTGGATGGCCAGGTATGTACACCCTGGCCATCCACATGTGCAAATGATTCCCAATCTGTGCCAGTCAGTGCCCACAAATGGGCACTGACTGGCACCTTTATGTACCAATAAAAAACAGTGATGCCCAGCAATGCCACCCATCAATGTCATCAGTGCCACCCATCAGTGTCCAGCAGTGCCCACTTTAAGTGCCCATCCGTGCCCATCAGTGCCCATCCATGCCACCTATCCGTGCCACCCATAAGTACACATCAGTGTCACCCATAAGTGCCCATCAGTGCTGCCTATGAGTGCCCATCAGTGCCGCCTATGAGTGCCCATCAGTGCAACCTATGAATGCCCATCAGTGCTGCATACCATTGCCACCTATCAGTACCCATCAGTGCCACCTATCAGTGCCCATCATCAGTGAACATCAGTGCCACCTCATCAGTACCACCTCATTGGTGCCACCTCATCGGTGCCCATCAGTGCCACCTTATCAGTGCCTGTCAGTGCAGCCATATCAGTGCCCGTCATTGAAGAAGGAAACGTACTTATTTACAAATAATTTTAACAGAAACCAAGAAAAAATTGTTTTTCTTTCAAAATTTTAGGTCTTTTTTTATTTGTTGCGCAAAAAAATTTTTTTACAGAGGTGATCAAATACCACCAAAATAAAGCTCTATTTGTGGGAACAAAATGATAAAAATTCTGTTTGGCTACAGTGTTGTATGACCACGCAATTGTCATTCGAAGTGTGACAGCGCTGAAAGCTTGAAAATTGGTCTGGGCAGGAAGGTGTCTAAGTGCCTGGTATTGAAGTAGTTAAACAATACCTGGATGTCACGGCTACCTTTAGAAAATCTGATTTTCTTTTCATCCTTCTCCATGGGAAAAACAAAGGGCTTATAAAGACCATTCAAAGGGCTTATAAAGCGAAGGGCTTGGCTCCTCCAGAAGCAGTGACAGCACACTCAACTTGGAGTATCTCGACCTCTTGGGCAGCTTCCCGACATGTCGCTCCTGAAATAATCTATAGAGCTGTTTTCTGGTCTTCTATCAACACATTTATGTCTCACTACAGTGTTGAACCAGCTGCCTTATCCTCTGTTAATTTTGGTTTGCAAGTACTGTCGGTTGACGTTGTTAAATACATTTTGGTTACTTTGCTCAGCATTGGCCCACCCGAGTGTGTATGGCGAGCTATTTCCCACACGTATGCTGCCATGGAGCCGGTCAGGAAAACTGAAAATTTCCTATGAAATACTTACCGTAATTTTCCTTTTCTGATAGGCTCCATGGCAACAGGAGTCCCCTCCCAATGCTTGGAGTAGGCTAGTTACGGAACACGGCTGGTAGCCCAGAGCAAAGATTTATGGGGGAAGTGTCCAATAGGGTAGTTATGGAGGCGGGGCTGACCCACACGTATCCTGCCATGGAGCCTATCAGGAAAGGAAAATTACGGTAAGTATTTGATAGGAAATTTTATTTCCTGTTTTTTTTTTGTTAATGACCTGTAAAAATATATGCACATCAGAAGTTCTGAAATAGCTTTGACTTCACCTTCTGTAGGCTTGTTCTGGGTCTTTAATTCAAGGAGACATTACCCCATGTCTTATGGTTTTATACTAACTCCAATTTGGTGCACTGTGGAATTTTCTAATGTTTATATTATTATGTATCTATGTTGTCATCATGTATTGTCAGTATCTTTTATCAATTGTAACTGATATCATTATATGCATGTTATACCTTTTATGAACTCATTAAATCTTCCCAATTGCTCACCAATTTATTTCATTGCAATTTCTCACTTCATTTAATGTCCCACCATTGCTCTCCCCTATTTGATTAATTCAAGGGTAAAACCAGAGAGACATCCAGGTAACTAGCATTTTCAGAAGGCAGTAAGCAATAGCAGCCTAAGCGTTTCTCTCAGTGCTTGAGTACTTTACATCTATAGTACAGGGGATAGGGGGAATATATTATAAGACTGATTTAAGGCGGTTGTATCAGAAGCAATTTTAAATGAATGTAGCTTTTATGAACACAAACATTTGCTAAATTGTGTGTTTTTTTAAATGAACATTTACTGAGCTTGAAGGGTGTTTTTTTGTTTGTTTTTTATTTTATAATTGCCACTTTAATTTATTTCCTTTTTAGCCTTTTAGCCTCCTTTAGTCATTTTCTCTCCTACAGCTTTTTATTTCTACATTCATCTGTCCTTGCCATGGCTACTGTATTGCTCTCTGACCGCACTTGATCAGAGTAGCAGCATGGGGTCCAGTGCCACAATTCAAACAATGCGAGTGCAGTCATTGCTGATGATTTGTTAACTGACGCCTGTAAAGTGGGGGGAGGTGAAGTCACAGAGACAGATATGTAATTGAGACAGCGAGAGGTCAAATGGAATTTCTGTACTGGGGAAAGCTATGATTTCCTGTTTTTACAGGGCACATAATTCTATTCACCCTACATAACATATAAACAGCTATATCTATGTAGCCTAAAAATAAATCGTCAATTCATGTTTTTATTAAAAAGCTGCTAGGATATATCTTTTAAATCTTAAACAATCATATATTTCCATTTCATTGCTACATCATTTCTTAGAAGCCACGAGAAGTATGTGATTATCTACATTTCAGCCTGTAGATGTATACATTTTGAATGTTCAACATAAGTCAATAGATATTATGTAGCATGAAGCAAATTATGGTGAAAGCTTATAAAAAATGTTTGATATATAGCTGCCTTTCGTGTCTGCTCTGTCCTACCGTTCAGTTGCTGCCGCGATGGATCATGTGTAAATATTGATTTATTTGATCATATAACATTATGTAATGTTCATCAAAGCTTCAAAGCTCTACAGATGAAATCATTAACAACAGTCTTTGCCTCAAAGAAATTTACAATCTAAAGCTGCTAGAATCATATGGATACATGCAGGACCCATTTTGTTGGAAGTCAGTTAATCATCTGCCATTGTAATTAAGGAAATGATGATGATGACAGTGCCTGGCAGCACTAGGGTGGTTGGTTTGAATCTCACCCACAACACTACCTGCCCGGAGGTTGCATGCTCTCCCTGTGCCTGCGTGGGTTTCCTCCAAGTACTCCGATTTCCTGCCACACTCCAAAGACATGCTGGTAGGTTAATTGGATCCTGTATAAATTGGTCCTAGTATGTGTATGTATGAATGTGAGTTGGGGACCTTAGATTGTAAACTCTTTAAGGACAGGGACTGATGTGAATGTATAATAAATATGTAAAGTGCTGCATAAATTGACGGTGCTGTAAAAGTACCTATAATAAATAATTAAATAATAAATATGTAAAGTGCTGCATTTCCATAGGATTATACATGTACTTAACATATTTTTAGGGACGTTATTTACCTGTAAAAGCCTCTCTTGTGTAGACATTCAAAGGCCTGAGACTGCTGATGGGTTCCACTGTCTTGGAAGTGATCGCAGCAGCCCCAGCAGATTTAGAGCTGTTACTTAATGTAGTTCTAAAGGCAGAAGGTTTTTTATCCTCCAGCTCCCCCTTATACTTACCTGAGCTCCATTTTGATCTAGCGATGTGTATGATAGCAGCAGCTCTCCTGGGTCTCTCTCTTCTCATGGGCTCACAGCAACGGGAGCCATTGTTTCCTGCTGCTGTCAATCACAGCCAGTGAGCCAATGAGGAGAGAGTGTGGGTGGGACCAGGCCGCACTCTGTGTGTGAATGGACAGTGTCTATTCACAGGAGTGCAGCTCTTGAGCGAGTCTGCTCAAGTGCCTCCATAGCAAGAGGCCAGAAAAGAAAGTAGCAAGACACTTTCAGAAGATTAGAGGATAGAGCTATGACATACAAGGAATAAGATGCTGTGCTAGGGAAAAGGGCCAATGGCTCCCGGTGCTATGTGAGCCAATGAGGAGAGAGAGACCCAGGAGAGCCGCTAAGAGAGACATTAATATTTTTAAGATTTAAGATCTACAGTATATTTTTGAAGATTTCATTTTTTTGCTACAAAGTTTTGGAAAATGTGGAAAGATATTGAAAATGTATTTTTTAC
This sequence comes from Lithobates sylvaticus, assembly GCA_028564925.1. Classification (NCBI taxonomy): domain Eukaryota; kingdom Metazoa; phylum Chordata; class Amphibia; order Anura; family Ranidae; genus Lithobates; species Lithobates sylvaticus. Next base: position 279,903,757 of record CM053030.1, read on the forward strand.
ATAAATTTGTAAATCAATAAGATAATCCTAACACACAGTTTGTGCATATTTAGAATTACACCGCAAAACACACTCTGCATCTCATCCCAATTATGAGGATACCACATCCATGTGTGAGACTTTTTCAGAGCCTAACCACGTAGAGGTGCCTAAAAACCATAGAGAACATTCAGGCATTTAAGGGGCATAAATTGCGCATTTTGTTTCCTGACTACCCATCACATTTTTGGATGTCGACAGTAGAAATGACCACATTTCAGAAAGCAAACACCCACATTAGTTTATTGAATTTTGACAAAGTAAAAATTTAAAAACAATTATATTAAACAGCTGTGGCACACATAGGTACAACTGCATTAGTAAACTTATGATAAATAAGTTATACAGAAATGTGGAGTGTTAACGCACAGTACAAAAAAGGGAAATGGATATCATATAAGAACACATATACCGGTGTCAGCCCCCTAAGTCAACCATGGTGGTCTTAGGTTCAACTATCCAACATAGTGCTCCAGCCCCTCCTGCCAGGGAGGTCAGTAGTCATATAATAAGGATTGTTAGGAGGGACCCTGAGAACAAGGCCAAGGGTGACACCCTCAAGGAAGGAAAAGAGCAGGAGAAAGAAAGGGGTACAGAAAATGGGAAACGGGGGGGGGGCTAGGGAGTGGGGTGAGGAGGAGCCAGGGTATGAAAAATAAGGAGGAAAAATAAGAGAAGAGTAAAGAAATACAGCAGCCTCATGGGAAGACGTGTAGCAAGGAGAAGTGAGGTAAAGAAACTAGGAATAGATGGGACAATACAAAATCACAACCTTAGCTCTCTAGCCTGAACCCACGACTCCCAAATTTTATGAAATTTCTTGGGACAATTGCGACCCAGATATGTGTGAGCTTGTAAAGCAGGGGAGGATCTGGGAGTTTCCATTTCATTAGATTCATCTTTCGAGCATAGTACATGGTGTAGAACAGAAATAGTCTCTTATAATGATTTGCAGTCAGAGCATCACAGATACCCAGTAGTAGTAGCAATGGATTGAGGGGTACCCTGAAACCACCCACCTCGCCAATCTCAGCAGCTCCCTCCCGCCAGAAGGTCTGGATTAGAGGACAGAACCAAACCTTATGGATAAATGTACCAACTTTAGTCTGTCATTTGGGACAAAGAAAATCAACCAGGGGATAGATGACAGATAATCTATGAGGAGAATAACCTGCTCTATGTAAAAATTTGAGTTGCACCCACCTGTCTCTTGCTGAAATCATAAGTGGGATATATTGTTGGACACCCTCCTTCCAGTCCTCATCCATCAAGGAGGGGACATCCTGGCGCCACAATTGACACAGTTGTGACATATTGGAGGTATCTGAGCCAGACCTATGTAGAGGGACAAGAGGAGTTTATCCAATGTAGCGCTCAACTTGGTGAGATTTTGTCTCCACTGGAAGTGGAGCTCAAGCAGCAAGCCTAATGCCTTGTACACACGAGCGGACTTTCCCGCGGGAATGTCCGCCGGACTGAAGTCCGCCGGACAATCCGCCCGTGTGTGGGCGCCGGCGGACTTTTTGGTGCCAAAAGTCCGGCGGACTAAGTTTTAAGTTTTGTTTTAAAATTGTCCGCTGGACTAGGCAGTCCGGCGGACAATCCCGCGGTTAGTATGCTAGTCCGCCGGACTTTTGGAAATGAACGGACTTGCCGATCATCGGAAAGTCCGTTCATTTAGAACGTGACTTCAGGTAGGCTAGCGAAGGCAGTGAATGCCGCCGCGCTAGCCCCGTCACCTGGCATGGATTTAAAGGGAATTCCCACGCCGAAAAAACGGCGTGGGGGTCCCCCCCAAATCCCTCTCAGACCCTTATTCGAGTACGCAGCCCAGCCGGCCAGGAAAGGGGAGGGGACGAGCAGGCGCCCCCCCTCCCGAGCCGTACCAGGCCGCGTGCCCTCAACATGGGGGGTGCCTTGGGGAAAGGGGGGCCGTGCGGCCCCCCCACCCCAAAGCACCTTGTCCCCATGTTGATGAGGACAAGGGCCTCTTCCCGACAACCCTGGCCGTTGGTCGTCGGGGTCTGCGGGCGGGGGGCTTATCGTAATCCGGGAGCCCCCTTTAATAAGGGGGCCCCCAGATCCCGGCCCCCCACCCTATGTGAATGAGTATGGGGTACGATGTACCCCTACCCATTCACCTAAGGTGTAAAGTGTAAATAAAAAAAAAACACACTATTTTTTAAAAATATTTTATTGCACTGCTCCGGGGGTCTTCTTCCGTCTTGGGGGGTCTTCTTGCCGGACTCCTCTGCTATTTTGAAATGAAAATAAATAAACCGCACTAGTCAGAGGAAATAAGGGGAAAGGGAAGGGGGAGGGGGACCTAACCCAAGAAGGCTGCTGCTGAAAGTGGGATACTCACACCTGAAATTATGGAAATTGGATAGAGCTGCGCCAACAAGTATACAAAAAATTTAATTGCTAAACAAAAAATAATAATTTTACACATTAAACGTGGCCATGGAGGAGCACACGAGATTAATTGGATAATAGTCCAGTAGTGACTGCAATAATCCTGGTTAAAGATCTTCTTTAGAGCATAAAATCTGGTTTCCTGTAGCCGACAGACTAGCCTGTATTATCACACTGTGACATGCAGAAGTTTGTTCGATCCCAACCACCTGTTAGATTGAACCCTTACCAGATGGCTGTATAAATAAGGCACTGTAAGTAAAGCCTGCAGCTCTCAGGGTAGGCGATGGCTGGTAGGACTGATCCACCCGGGAACGATCACTCAAAAGGAAAAAAGGATCTCTGCACCGTCCGCTCCACCCAGAAACATCCAGCTAGTTTACTCCTCTGCTACTTCTTCCAGCAACGTGTTCTACCCTGAGAGCTGCAGGAAGAAGAAGAAGAAGAAGGCGGCGGCGCAGAAAGCGACGACAGCGGCAAGAACAGAAGAGACCCCGGAAGACCCCAGAAGACCCCCGAAGGCGGATCGAGACCCCCAGACGACGGCGACGACGAAGAAGGAAGCCAGGCTCCTCCGCTCGGTAAAAGAGCTAGGTAAAATAGCGGAGGAGTCCGGCGAGAAGACCCCCCAAGACGGAAGAAGACCCCCGGAGCAGTGCAATAAAATATTTTTAAAAAATAGTGTGTTTTTTTTTAATTTACACTTTACACCTTAGGTGAATGGGTAGGGGTACATCGTACCCCATACTCATTCACATAGGGTGGGGGGCCGGGATCTGGGGGCCCCTTTATTAAAGGGGGCTCCCAGATTCCGATAAGCCCCCCGCCCGCAGACCCCGACAACCAACGGCTAGGGTTGTCGGGAAGAGGCCCTTGTCCTCATCAACATGGGGACAAGGTTTTGACAGGGTGAACTGGGTTTACATGACAGAGGTTTTAAGGGAGATAAAGGTGGGAGAACGTGTAATGGGCTGGATAGCGGCACTATACGCAGACCCAAGAGCGAGGGTGAAAGTGAATGGCACTCTTTCAAAATATTTTCAAATACACAACGGAACGAGACAAGGGTGTCCCCTGTCGCCTTTACTGTTTGCCATGACACTAGAACCCTTTCTATGTAGAATAAGAAAAAACATCGAAATCCAAGGGACCAGCATAGGAGCATATGAACATAAAGTATCGGCGTACGCGGACGACTTATTATTTTACCTGTCAACACCACAGACATCACTACCGGCACTGATGACAGAAGTATCTAAATTTGGAGAACTATCCAATTTTAAGATAAACTTCGAAAAAAGTCAGTTATTTTACCCTGCCATATCCACTCAGAAATGGTGAGAACCCTGAAAGGTCTATACTCATTTATATGGAATAAAAAATCCTTGGTATATTTAGGGATACACCTAACATCAGACCTCAAATTATTATATGATCTGAACTACAGAGTCTTGATGGAGGGGGTCATAGAAGACCTGAGGAAGTGGAAAGGACAAGTGTTAACATGGTTTGGAAGGGTGAGTGCAATAAAAATTAGTATATTGCCTAAAATCCTCTACACACTTTATACTGTCCCAATCCCACTTCCCCAGAACTTCTTTAGAAACATACAGAAGGCCTTTACGTCATTTGTGTGGAACAACAAACGTCCCAGACTCGCACATGAGATACTATGTAAAGGGAAGTTAGAAGGAGGTATGGGGCTACCAGACGTCAAGCTATACTATAAGGCGACGGCCCTAGTGCGCATTTTAAACTGGAACCACGACCAAACAAATAAAATATGGGTTAATCTAGAACAAACAATAGCAGGAAGGAGATTAAAAGGAATATCATGGATCCCAAAGGTAAACAGGGGTCTTTCAAAATGGGTATCACCATTAACCCAAAATACTTAAAAAATTTGGGACCACCTTAACCAGTCAGGAGACTACGCCCCTCAGATATCTCCGTTAACCCCGATGGAGGGCTTCTCGTGGTTCCCACCAGGAGAAGAGGTGGGATTTATGGGAAACTGGGGGAGAGAAGAGGACATGATATGTGGAAACTTCGCCCCAAAGGGAACTCTACTACCGTTAGAAGACCTGGTACGGAAGTACGGAATGATACAAATGGCCGAATGGAGATATCACCAATTGGGGTGTTTTTACAATAAAAAAAAGGCTATGCTGAGAACCCTTGATTCACTTACCATATTTGAATCTAAGTGCTCAAAGATGACGACGTATAAACATCTGCTGTCACAAATGTACAAGTTAGTTCTCGGTACCAGGAAGAGCTCAACACCCTACTACGTTAGAGAGTGGGAAGGGGAGCTAAAATATAAATTTTCCTCGACGCAAATTAAAGAGCTTATCGAGTCTATATACTGTACATCGAGAAGTGCTCAAATTCAAGAAATGTCATATAAACTTTTAACCAGATGGTACTTGACACCTGTGAAACTAGCCCAGATGTATCAGAAAGTGGACGGAAGGTGTTGGAGAGGATGTGGGCTGAGGGGCACCCTCCTCCATATATGGTGGTCATGCCCCATGATCAGAGGGTTCTGGCAAGAGATTGCACCATGGATTAGGAGGTTGTCAAGGGGGAAGATGGAGCTGACGCCATTAAACTTCCTGTTCCATGGGTCAATGAAATCACGTAGAGCCTACACGAATAGTATCACGCCACACTTGATAAATGCCGCAAAACTATTGATACCTAGACTATGGAAACAGACTAAGCGCCCAAACCTACTTGACTGGAAGAAGGAAGTGAACGTGATAAAAGAGGCTGAATGATTGGATCCATATAGTCCATAATAGAAAGGAAAGGTTTACGCATATCTGGACAGAATGGGAAACCTGCTCATTAGAAATTGAGTAAGCAAGAAATATACATAGAATGTTCAAAGAAGGGAGAGGTGGGAGAGAGGCGGTAAGTATCTATTTTTGTTTTATTTATTTATTTATTTATTCTCTTTCCTCTCTCTTCTTCCCACCGCCTCCCAGCCCTTATGGCCCTTTTTCCCCCTCCCCCCACCCATTCCAGCACCCTTACAATCCCATGCCCAGATCCACTCCAGGCGAACCCCACCCCCAACCAACACCCCCATATAGGGCACATAGGAAGGGGAAATTAGGAAATGTAGATTTAGAGAATATTGAGGGGAGGGAAAAGAGAGAAAGAGGGAAATTTTAAAGGGAATAAAATGGCCGGCAGAGGCCTCAGACACTAAACTTAAAGGAGATAGACACACTTAATAAATTTAATAGCAGAAATAGAGAGAGGGAAAAGGGACAAATCACATAAAATATCTAGGGAAAGGAAGGGGGAAAAGAAGGAAGAACAGGGGGAGGGAGAAAGAGAGAACGGGGGGTGTCGGGGGTGGGATGTGTCAGGGGGGGATGTGTCAGGGGGGGATGGGTCGGGGGGAGGGGGGTAAGAGGAGAAGAGTCTTCTAACTAATTTAAAAATTCCTTTTTTTTTTTTTTGGGTTGCTGAAAAAAAAATGGGGAGGGAAGGTTGATAAAGATGTTTTTATGTAGAAGTACTTACATGTATGATAAAAAATGTGATGTTAAATGGAAATGTCAAGAAAACGAATAAAGATTTGATAATAAAAAAAAACAAAACATGGGGACAAGGTGCTTTGGGGTGGGGGGGCCGCATGGCCCCCCTTTCCCCAGCGCACCCCCCATGTTGAGGGCACGCGGCCTGGTACGGCTCAGGAGGGGGGGGGCTCGCTCGTCCCCACCCCTTTCCTGGCCGGCCGGGCTGCATGCTCGGATAAGGGTCTGAGAGGGATTTGGGGGGGACCCCCACACTGTTTTTTCGGCGTGGGGATTCCCTTTAAATCCATGCCAGGTGACGGGGCTAGCGCGGCGGCATTCACTGACTTCGCTAGCCCCGTCTACCTGCAGTTACGTTCTAAATGAACGGACTTTGCTCCGTGTGTGGGCAAGTCCGTTCATTTTCAAAAGTCCAGCGGACTTTTTCCCGCGGATTGTCCGCCGGAGAAGTCCGGGCGTGTGTGGGCAAGTCCACAGCTCGAAAAGTCCGGCGAAGCCCCGCTGGAAGGTCCGGCGGTTTGTCCGCTGGACTAGGTCCGGCGGACAATCCCGCCAGAAAGTCCGAGCGTGTGTACGGGGCATAAGTTGTAAGTAGTGGAAGAGCATCTTGTTAGGCAGGTTATGCATGGACTTAAGCCTGTCAAAGGTGGGTAGCTGACCCTGATGTACATAATCTCTCAACATTTTAACACCATAATTACCAGATAGATGGGTTGGGTATGGACCTAAGGGGAGGAAGCTTAGGGTTTTCCCAGAGTGGAGTGTAGGGGGACCAGAGGTTAGTAGCCTTTAGATATACCCCTACTTACCGCCATACTTAAAGAGAGGGATGCAATCGTAATAATAATAGGTATAGGTATCTTAATATTGGAGTTAGCTTGGGGTCCCCGAAATACCAGGTTACTCAATTCAGAGTAGGGGCCCAGTAGGGCAGCTTCCAATACCACCGCAGGGTTATGCTTCACTTGAGCAAACCACCACCTAACAGTAGCCAACACTGCTGCCCAATAGTACTTCGGAAAGCACTTTTGTGTCAGCCCACTTAGCGTAACCGGTAGGTGAAGAGTAGATATAGCTACTTTGGGTATGGAGCCCACCCAGATAAAGGAGGTCATATGATCCTATTTATTGAAAAATGTCTTCCTTATGGGAATTGGTGTTTGATGAAACACATATAGAAATTTAGGGAGGAAGGACACTTTTATGAGCTTAATTCTACCTATGGGAGTAAGGGGTAAAGATTTCCATGCAAGGAAGTCAGCTGGGTAAGTACTGGCTATAGATTGGAGTGCAGGTTTTAAAACAGCTCTTTTTTTAACAACTTTTCCAAGGTACTTAAAAGCAGTGACCCATTGGAGTATCCACAGGTCCCATGGGGAACAGAATATATTTTGCCGAATTCATCCTAAGCCCTAAGAACTGGTCAAACCCCTCTATCAGGTCTAAATCAGCAGAGAGTGAGGAAAAAAGTACAGGGGGTGTAGAGCCCCCTTGAAAGAAAGTTACAGGCGGACCATGCAGATCATTTAGGGAAATTTATTGCACAAAAATGTAATACAAAAACTGGGTAACCCCCACCAACACCTAGACTATACTAGGTGACTGGGTAACCACCACCAACACCATATACACATATAGATGCATATCAACATATGAGGCAGAAAGTGTCAATGCATAGGCACATAAGTTATGTGCCTATGCATTGCCACTTTCTGCCTCATATGTTGATATGCATCTATCTATATGTGTATATGGCGTGTGCTTGTGATATGATGTGATGTAGCTGCTCTTAACTAGACAACGTTGTCTCTTTTTTAACTTCTATTCTAGGTGTTGGTGGTGGTTACCCAGTTTTTGTATTCAATTTTTGTGCAATAAATTTCCCCAAACGAGCTTCATGGTCCGCCTGTAACTTTCTTTCCAGGGGGCTCTACACCCCCTGTACTTACTTACCCGGGTGGCCCCGCCCACCTGTGATGCCACTGGGAAGCCATGGCATCAGAGGGGTCGGGGTCACCCATCAGTTATATAAGAACTGTCATCAGCGAAGAAGCATCACACGACGGGAGCCTCCCATAGAGGATGATTGGTGGCAGATTTTTTTTCTTTTTCGGTCCGTCAGCGGAGCGATATAAGAAGATGAATGGACATCGTGGGACATTTTTTTTATTTTTTTATTTTTTAATAAAGGACTTGTTCCCAAGCTGTGTCTTGTCGTTTTTAACATTTTGACACTTTTTTGTGAAATGGTAGGGGTACATTTGTACCTCATTACCATTTCACAGAGAGGGGGCGGGATCTGGGAGTCCCCTTGTTAAAGGGCGCATCCAGATTACGATAAGCCCCCCGCCCGCAGAATCCCACAACCACCAGACAAGGGTTGTGGGAATGAGGCCCTTGTCCCCATCAACATGCAGTGCAGTGCTGTGCTAGGGAATCAAATAAATCGCTTCCCTAACACTGACCCACCTCTCAGCCAATCAGGTGCACCAGGTCTGGTTACCTGTCGCCTGATTGGCTGAAGCGCTGTGATTGGATGCCTATCGGGCGTCCAATCATAGCAGAAGAGCAGAAGAGGACGGGTGAAGACATTAAGGACTTGGAGGAAGCGTGGAGGAATGCACTAACCCAAGACAGGTAAGTGTCGGGCGGGGGGGGACACTGGGAGCATCTGATGGGACAAACTGGTGGCAATTGATGGGGCAAACAGGTGGCAATTGATGGTTACAGTGGCTGCGTTTGATGGCAGTGGCTGCGCTTGATGGCACAGTGGCTGCATTTAATGGGCACAGTGGTGGCAATTTATGGATACAGTGGCTGCGTTTGATGGTACAGCTGCTATGTTTGATGGCACAGTGGCTGCATTTGATGGGCACAGTGGCTGCGTTTGATGGGCACAGTGGCTGCATTTGATAGGCACAGTGGTGGCAATTTATGGGCACAGTGGCTGTGTTTGATGGGCACAGTGGCTGCGTTTGATGGGCACAGTGGCTGCATTTGATGGGACAGTGGCTGCGTTTGATGGGCACAGTGGCTGCATTTGATGGGCAGTGGCTGCATTTTATGGGCACAGTGGCTGCGTTTAATGGGCACAGTGGCTGCGTTTAATGGGCACAGTGTGGCAATTTATGGGTACAGTGGCTGCATTTGATGGTACAGTGGCTGTGTTTGATGGGCACAGTGGCAGCGTTTAATGGGCACAGTGGTGGCAATTTATGGGCACAGTGGCTGCGTTTAATAGCACAGTGGCTGCGTTTTATGGGCACAATGGCTGCGTTTGATGGGCACAATGGCTGCGTTTGATGGCACAGTGGCAGTGTTTAATGGGCACAGTGGTGGCAATTTATGGGCACAGTGGCTGCGTTTGATGGGCACAATAGCTGCGTTTGATGGCACAGTGGCTGCGTTTGATGGCACAGTGGCTGCGTTTGATGGCACAGTGGCTGCGTTTAATGGGCACAGTGGTGGCAATTTATGGGCACAGTGGTGGCAATTTATGGGCACAGTGGCTGCGTTTGATGGCACAGTTGCTGCGTTTGATGGCACAGTGGCTGCGTTTGATGGCACAGTGGCTACGTTTAATGGGCACAGTGGTGGCAATTTATGGGCACAGTGGCTGCGTTTGATGGCACAGTTGCTGCGTTTGATGGCACAGTGGTGGCAAATTATGGGCACAGTGGAATGCGTTAATGGGCACAGTGGCATGCGTTTGAGGGCACAGTGACATGCATTTGAGGGCGCAGTGGCTGCGTTTAATGGGCACAGTGGTGGCAATTTATGGGCACAGTGGCTGTGTTTGATGGGCACAGTGGCTGCATTTGATGGGCACAGTGGTGGCAATTTATGGGCACAGTGGCTGCGTTTGATGCGCACAGTGGCTGCGTTTGATGGGCACAGTGGCTGCGTTTGATGGGCACAGTGGTGGCAATTTATGGGTACAGTGGCTGTGTTTGATGGCACAGTGGCAGCGTTTAATTGGCACAGTGGCTGCGTTTGATGGGCACAATGGCTGTGTTTGATGGGCACAGTGGCTGCGTTTGACCGGCACAGTGGCTGCGTTTGACCGGCACAGTGGCTGCGTTTGACGGACACAGTGGCAGTGTTTACCGAGCACAGTGGTGGCAATTTATGGCACAGTGGCTGTGTTTGATGGCACGTGGCTGCGTTTGATGGGCACATTGGTGGCAAATTATGTGCATGGTGGCTGCGTTTGATGGGCACAGTGGCTGCGTTTGATGGGCACAGTGGTGGCAAATTATGGGCACAGTGGCTGCGTTTGATGGGCACAATAGCTGCGTTTGATGGCACAGTGGCTGCGTTTGATGGCACAGTGGCTGCGTTTAATGGGCACAGTGGTGGCAATTTATGGGCACAGTGGCTGCGTTTGATGGTACAGTGGCTGTGTTTGATGGGCACAGTGGCAGCGTTTAATGGGCACAGTGGTGCCAATTTATGGGCACAGTGGCTGCATTTAATGGCACAGTGGCTGCGTTTGATGGGCACAATGGCTGCGTTTGATGGGCACAATGGCTGCATTTGATGGCACAGTGGCAGTGTTTAATGGGCACAGTGGTGGCAATTTATGGGCACAGTGGCTGCGTTTGATGGGCACAATAGCTGCGTTTGATGGCACAGTGGCTGCGTTTGATGGCACAGTGGCTGCGTTTAATGGGCACAGTGGTGGCAATTTATGGGCACAGTGGCTGCGTTTGATGGCGCAGTTGCTGTGTTTGATGGGCACAGTGATGGCAAATTATGGGCACAGTGGAATGCGTTTGAGGGCACAGTGGCTGCATTTGAGGGCACAGTAGCTGCGTTTGAGGACACAGTGGCATGCGTTTGAGGGCACAGTGGCATGCGTTTGAGGGCACAGTGGCTGCGTTTGAGGGCACAGTGGCTGCGTTTAATGGGCACAGTGGTGGCAATTTATGGGCACAGTGGCTGCGTTTGAGGGCACAGTGGCATGCGTTTGAGGGCACAGTGGCTGCGTTTGAAGGCACAGTGGCATGCGTTTGAGGGCACAGTGGCTGCGTTTGAGGGCACAGTGGCATGCGTTTGAGGGCACAGTTGCTGCGTTTGAGGGCACAGTGGCATGCGTTTGAGGGCACAGTGGCATGCGTTTGAGGGCACAGTGGCATGCGTTTGAGGGCACAGTTGCTGCGTTTGAGGGCACAGTGGCATGCGTTTGAGGGCACAGTGGCTGCGTTTGAGGGCACAGTGGCATGCGTTTGAGGGCACAGTGGCATGCGTTTGAGGGCACAGTGGCTGCGTTTGAAGGCACAGTGGCATGCGTATGAGGGCACAGTGGCTGCGTTTGAGGGCACAGTGGCATGCGTTTGAGGGCACAGTGGCATGCGTTTGAGGGCACAGTGGCATGCGTTTAAGGGCACAGTGGCATGCGTTTGAGGGCACAGTGGCATGCATTTGAGGGCACAGTGGCTGCGTTTGAAGGCACAGTGGCATGCGTTTGAGGGCACAGTGGCTGCGTTTGAGGGCACAGTGGCATGCGTTTGAGGGCACAGTGGCATGCGTTTAAGGGCACAGTGGCATGCGTTTAAGGGCACAGTGATGCAATTGATGTTTTATTTTCAGTTTGCGCCCCCCCCCCCCCCAAGAAACTGCAACGCTCTACAAAAAATGCACTATATTTTGAGAAAGAGGGGGGGAGAGAGAGGGGGGGGGAGAGAGAGAGGGGGAGAGAGAGAGGGGGAGAGAGAGAGAGGGGGGGGAGAGAAGAGAGAGAGAGAGAGAGAGAGGGGGGGAGAGAGAGAGAGAGAAGAGAGAGAGGGGGGGAGGGAGAGAGATAGAGAGAGAGAGAGAGAGAGGGCAGGCACCTTAATTCTTCTTTCTCCATGAACGGCCATCCACTTCTCCTATTCTCCACGTGCAGACTAGTGGGCGGGCCGATAGGAGGAGAAATCAGCGGTGCTGCGCTGCCGTGCGCGGCGCCGCACGGGCCGAATGCAGAGATCAGCCTTCTCATGCTCCTCCCCTCACAGACAGGCATATGATAGCAGTGTGTGCAGCGCGGAGATACAAGCAAGCGCGCCGCACACATAGCCCAGAGCCAGGCATCATTGCAAAGAGCGGCGGCCGCCGCTGCAAGTGTTTTTTTTTCCCTGCGCTGACACTGCCAGACAAAAGCGGCCCCAGGGCACTGAGAGCAGGCGGCCTACCGGGAAATTTCCCGGTATCCCGGTAGGCCAGTCCGGCACTGCTTACACTGGTCCGGTAACACTATCACTGGTATGGCAGCAATCCAGAACAATGTTGCTGGCTACACTGCTCTGGTGAGACTAGTATGATAGCAAATAGGAACATTGTTGCTGGCTGCACTAATCTGGTTACAGTAGCACTGGTATGGTGACAATCACGAACATTACTGCTGGCTGCACTGGATCTGGTCGCAGTGACACCGGCACTGGTGTGGCAATCAAGAACATTGTTGCAGGTTTACATTGCTCTGTTGACACTGGAATTGGCATGGCTAGCTGTCAGGAACACTGTTGCTGTCTTACCTTGATCTGTTGACACTGGGATCTTTGTGATGGCAGACAGGAGCGCTGTTGCTAGTTGCACTGGTCTGGCAACACTGGGATTGGTGTGACAGCAATCAGGAATGCTGTTGCTGGCTTACACTAGTCTAGTGACACTAGAACTGGTGTGGGGGCAGTCAAGAACACTGTTGCTGACCTACCTTGGGCAGTTATTTTAGCAGTATTTTATGATATATATATTTCTTTTTTTTTAAATCTTTATATTTAGTTTTAGCTCACAACATGTAACAACAACAGTTATAAGGTACAAAGACATGGCCCTCGATTTTATAATATATTTACTGATCTTTTAAATTGTGAGTTTGGAAATAATTTTCCTGCTTGTGTAACTGTTTTACAATTTTACTTTATAGAGTCTATGCACACAAACATGATGAAATAGGTTTTCATTCTACTTATTGTAGCTTAAAGCACCAGTTTAGCTTGATAAGTTTATAGATAATTGGGCGTTATTCTTTCTGCAAAGTGCATTTATTTGCAGAAAGGGGCACTACTCGTATTATATTTCAAGGATACAAGTGAGTATGTAAAAATAATGGTAAATGGAAACAGAGCTAAGAAGTGCTTTACCAAATTAAGGCAACCTTTTTACAACTATACAACCACCATAAGAAGAATTGCTAGATTCCTTTTTCATAAAGACAGGTAGTTAAAAGAAGAGATTTTTTTTTCAATGGGGACACAGGGGAATGCAGTACCAGCACTGAATGTATGTAATGGCAAGGGGTAGTGGGGTGTGCTGGAGGGTCTATTGCTGCCTGCTGTGGAATCTATTGTTGCTGGGGGGATCTATTGTTGCTGGGGTGATCTGTTGTTGCTGGGGTGGTCTCTTGTTGCTTGTCAGGGATATATTGTTTTTTGGGGTGGCGGGGGGAATGTATGTTGCTGGGAAAGATCTACCATTGTTGGCTGACATCAGAGCAGGGCTCAAGTCCTGCGGGAACGCATGGGAACGGAGTTCCTGTACTTTTTCCACAACAGGAACTCAGTTCCCGTTAGCAGCTGTGTCCTGCAAGACTTTGAAGTATGCAAGCTGTGTGACAGGTGCTACACCAGCAGCTGCCGACACAGCTCGCAATAGTAAGTGCCGCACACCTGACCATTCAGGCATTGCCAATAGGGGGCCCCATGACAGCTTCCAATTCGATCTACCTGTCAATTACACCTAGCTGACAGGTAGATCAGGTCCCTGCTGCTAAGAGATTGTATTTAGTCAGACCTCTCGTGATACGCTCCTCCCCGCCGGCCCCTCCCGATTTTCTGTCTCCTCACCCCCCCCCCAGTCTCCTGCATACTTGCTCTGTGTGTCCCGCTAAATCCCCCCTCCTCTATCTTCAGTGCCATATGATGAGAGAACCCAGAGGAGGAGCACAGCTATTCTGCTCACAGGACATGCAGGGAGAGAGGTGAGCTGAGGAAGGAACATCAGTTTGGGGTGGTAAGCTGAGCACAATACCTGGCAAAGTTTAATGCCAGGAGGGAAGTTTATGTGGATATATGTGAAGGGTTGGAATAGCAGCGAGTGTGTGTTGGAGCCCTGCAGAGATTACAGCCCCCCAAGCTAACATACATCTCCTAAGCAGGAACACATCACTATCTCCCATTCTGTCCAGATAATGTGCAGTTAATTTATGACCTTTCCGTTTAACCCTGTGTTATCCAAACTCTGTGAAAAGTGTAAATTCACCACAAAACACTCTAAATACAAAATAAAATTCCCCAATAAAGATCAGAACATGATGTTCACATTTGCATGGAAGCACAATTGAATGAATGCTGATTATTCAGAGAATTACTTACAGTTAAGCTTCATACACACAATACCACTTTTGAAGCGTTCGTGCATATGAGCGCATCATTTTTTTTTTTTGGTGGGCGAGTGGATCTTGGGTGGGAGTTCCCACACTTTTTTCCCCAAGACTTGACCCCTGCATCAGAGAGCCACTCCAGGCTTTAGTAGGATTCCAACAATAATGTCAAGATCCATCCAGATGCCTGAACGGCAGCTAGGTCAGCCTTTCAGCGCACCACGGAAAGCCTGAGTCAGCCGTTCCCATCGGAAGGGAAGAGCAGACGGAGAACTGAGCAATTAGGGGTCATGTGACTGCTCATATCTCAAGCTTAGAGTCTTAAGAGGACAGCTACAGCATCACAGCAATTGATTTTTTACAATCCCACCCCTCTCCTTTAACACAAATGTATTGTTTTCAACAAGCAACAAGTGTAATTGGTCAAAAGCAATTCTAAAGCATGGATGAAAAAAAATGTATGTAGAGTCCTTCCAAAAATGTGAAAGTTCAGGCATCCGTCTGAACAGCCAAACTTCAATTTGAACTTAGGTTCAGACCGAACCCTCAGGCATTAAAAAAGCTAAATCTCCCCAACCCCGGATTTCCTTGCCCAACCCACAGTGGCTGCCGCCGATATTGTGTCAATCTCGCCGCTGTTAGCGGCAAGATTGACACCCGCTCGCGGGAGCCAGCGCCGAGCTATCTCGCTCCTCCCGCTCGCCTCCCCCAATACATTCCTATGGATGCGCGGCATCTCGTGCGGGCGGCGAGCATGAGAGGCACAGCTCACAATATCGGCAGCACCTACTGTACGCTGAACTTGTGGTGCACTTTCAGGATACAAAACAAATACGTCAAAATCCATGGCCCTCCCACTTAACATCCCTGAGATGGAACTTCTCCATTTACAGTCCGAGTTCCCCTACAACTGGGAGAAAGTGCTTCCCTAAAATACCTGGGGGTCAACATCACCTCATCTTTTGCTTCCCTATACCAGGCCAACTTCCCACCCCTGTATAGGTCAATCAGGGAGCTGGTCCAAAAATGAAAAACCCACCAGATATGCCTTTTGGGCCGGATTGCATCTGTTAAAATGGTCATCCTCCCTAAACTCCTGTACCTATTCCAGACTCTCCTTATCCCCATCCCCTATGCTCACCTGCATACACTGCAAGCCAATCTCTTGCGTTATGTGTGGAACTACAAATGACACAGGGTCCCATGCTCGGTCATGGTGGCGTTGCGCATTGAAGGGGGCTTGGCGTTTCCCAATTTAGTTAAATAATACCAAGCGGCTGAACTACGAGCGATAGTCTCCTGGTTCCCCCAAAGGTCGTACAATAAATGGACGGAGATAGAAAAAACATTTCTGGCACCTGTACACCCTAATAGCCTTCTCTGGAACGCGAATGTGGAGGTTGAACCTGGCCGTCTGTTAGGGTCCATGTCACAGCTCCGATGTCTGTGGCGGAAGCTGTCCCGTGAATGCAAACTTAAATCCGAATGCTCACTGATGACCTCCTTCCTCTGCCATCCCAAAGTGCCAACAAGTCTCATCCACCAGATGTCGTGGCCCTGGGCCTCGCGGAACCTTTTCCATCTTGGGCACCTAGTAGACCCCAGATCCCGTAAATTGCTACCATTCACTGGGCTCCAAACCAAACATGACTTTCCCCGACAGATGTTCTATAGCTATCTACAGATCCGTCACAATGCCCAAACGGTAGCCCCACGCTTGCAATTTTCTGCACCCTCCCCGTTCGAACGTATTGTACCCAAAGACCGTTCACGCAAACGACTGATTTCAGACATATACCAAATCCTAAACTAGTACTCCATACAAGACCGCGGCAAGCATGCATACATGCTTCGCTGGGAGAGGAGATACCAGAGGAGGCGTGGAGGGAGATCTGGAGTCAGGCTGCTAAGAGCTCTTTGTGTAACCTCTACAAAGAAAATGCCTATAAGATTCTCTTCTTTTGGTACCTGACTCCGGACGTACTCCACAGAGTCTACCCCTCCACTACCGATCGCTGCTGGTGCTGCCAGCAGGCCAGGGGCACTCTTTTCCATATTTATTGGACTTGCCCCTTGATAGTCCCGTTCTGGATCTCGACACAGAGACTACTGACCCGCCTCTTTGAGACACCAATACCTATTAGGACTCTCTCAACCAAAAATACCTAAACCCTATAAAAAACTACTCCGGCATGTTCTTGCAGCAGCAAGGTGCTTAATAGCCCTTCACTGGAAGAAAACAGTGCCCCCATCTCAGGAGGCCCTTTACGCCAGGGTCAAAGATGTGGAGCTAATGGAAAAAATGACGGCCAGGATATGGGACAGACTGGACGACCACAACGGTGTCTGGGAGCGGTGGCATTCTCGGGAAGACCCGTCATGAGCCGGCGACAGAGTCATCGAGGTACCTTGGCGTTCCACCCTATCTGGTTTTCCCTTGCCTTTCTCCCCCTTCTTTTCTTTCTTTTCTTTCTTTCTTGTTTACTTTTAGCTATTTTGTGTGTACAGTTAAATAGGATATCAGTATCAAAGTACTGCATACTGTACTACATAGTTTAACTGTGATATTGCTATTGCTGCTGGAATGTGTAATGCTGAAGATCGGAAGTTGGTTGGTTGTATACATTAGGCATGTTCATATTATTATTTCTATTTTTGCCTGTTTACTACATCTGTACATGTGTACTGCTGTTTTGTTTTTCTTGACATACAATAATGTTATTTAAAAAAAAAAAAAAGCTAAATCTCAAATCAATGGCTTGAGAAAGCAGACATCCAGTGATTACCTTGACAAATTTTGTAACACAGTGCTTACTTATGAAAATAGTGTGCCCCCTTACTCCCTGGAGATATCATGCACACTAGACTGATAGTTTTTTTATGCAGTGTTAGTTATTTTTGATATCCATTAGCCTATAAACTAAGAAAATGGCCTTCTATGAATGGGGGGGGGGGGGGGGGGGTTATAGTTTTGCAGCATTCCACTCTTTGTGGTATGCAAATGTTTTCCAGGGGGCATTAGTGGTGTCAAATATCAATATGACTAAAAGTACACAGGTTGGTAATATGCTTTTTGGAAAAGCATGTTTTTGGAACTTGTTCAAAATCAAAGGATACTACCCATACTTCTAGTGTCTCCTTATCTGCACGCTGTTCACAAAAAAAAAAATCACAAAAATCTACATGAAATAAAAGTGTTTGATAGGAATGGGCTAAATTATCATCTTTCAATGTGTGAGGCTGATTAACAGCTACAGAAAAAAAAAAAAAAACATTGGATGTGTGTCCATGTCCATAGGTATACAATATATATGTTCATCTGCAATCTAACCTCTATCCAACGTTCTGTTTATGTCTTCATTGAAAGATTTATTTATATTTTTTGCATAGTCCATTATTTAAATTGGCATTTTTTGTTAAATTATTTTATATTGTACGTGTTAAAATTAGTCTCTGAAAAGCCAACTTAACGTGAACACACTATTTCATTTTTTTTCTGCTTGTAAAATGAATAGCATGGTACCTAAGCCTTGAAAGCGGGTAACTACTGCAGGGGAATTTTGCTGTTAGAGTCTCAAAGAGATATAAGAAGCCAGCTGGTTATTCAAATCAGTAGTATAGACTTACTCTTAACAGAAAATATTAGCATAGTCAGCATTTATTAATCCTTTGTGCCTGTCTGATGCCTAATTAAGAGCTCCTAAAAGTGGTCAGTCAGTACATCTGGTCTGGAAGGAGAAGCTGCTAATCTAGGAGTCTACCATCCTGGCATTAAAATGATCTAAATACAGCTTCCCAGGCTTTTCCCCCAAATATCCTATTCTTAACCTAAGCTGTTGATACTGTATCTCATTCAAGATGCATTTTACATTTTTTTTTAAAGTAGGATACAATTGAATAATAACTACCACTTAATGGTTACAATATTATTTGCATTCAGTTTACACTGTTACTTTTTTTTAGTACTCTATGGTGGCTTGTAATCACAGATTCCATTCTTGCTAAGGTCAGCTCATATTTCACAATGAACTAAATAATTTGTTAACAGAAATATATAAAGCCCTTTGGTCAGTTTTTATTTGATTTGATTTGAAATATTAGACATATGTAAACTGGTCTACAGTGCCTTGAAAAAGTATTAATACCCCTTGACATTTTCCACATTTTGTCAGGTTACAACCAAAAACGTAAATGTATTTTATTGGGATTTTATGTGATAGACCAACACAAAGAGGCACTTAATTATGAAGTGGAAGGAAAATGATAAATGTTTTCTAAATTGTTTTACAAATAAATACCTGAAAAGTGTGGCGTGCATTTGTATTCAGCCACATTTACTCTGAAACCCCTAACTAAAATCTAGTGGAACCAATTGCCTTCAGAAGTCACCTAATTAGTAAATAGAGTCCACCTGTGTGTAATTTAATCTCAGTATAAATACAGCTGTTCTATGAAGCCCTCAGAGGTTTGTTAGAGAATCTTAGTGAACAAACAGCATCATGAAGGCCAAGGAACACACCAAACAGGTCAGGGATAATGCTGTGGAGAAGTTTAAAGCCGGGTTAGGTTATAAAAAAATATCCCAAGCTTTGAACAAATCTCACAAAGCACTGTATAATCCATCATCCGAAAATGGAAAGAGTATGGCACCATGGCAAACCTACCAAGACATGGCCGTGTACTTAAACTGACAGGTCGGGCAAGGATTAATCAGAGAAGCAGCCAAGAGGCCCATGGAGGAGCTGCAGAGATCCACAGCTGAGGTGGGAGAATCTGTCCACAGGAAAACTATTAGTCGTGTACTCCACAAATCTGGCCTTTATGGAAGAGTGGCAAGAAGAAAGCCATTGTTGAAAGAAAGCCATAAGAAGTCCCGTTTGCAGATTGGGAGAAGCCATGTGGGCAGGGCCGTCTGTAACGTAGGGCAAAATGGGAAGGTGCCCAGGGCCCAATCATTGTTGGGGTGCCCAAAGCAACTGCTCCTTGAGCCCACACTGCCCACAAATATTTTTTCTGTGCATCGGGTGCAGCTGATTCCCCACGTGCACTCCTGGCTGGTTGATACAAGCGGCCCCATTGTGAGTGTGACAGGGGAGAGGCAATCTGTAGGCTGTATGTGCTGGAGCCCGCTCGTCCCACTTCTCCCTATGCCAACATCGGATGTTACAGGAAGTGAGGAAGATCGTCTCAGTGTTCCCCCGATCGCCTCTTCTCCGGTCAGCAGAGCTAAGATGAAAGACCCAGAGTGGGCTGTGTGAATTGTTCTCCTTCACCCTTCTCCTGTTAGCAGCGGAGGGAAGGGGTGGATTGATAAAGCAGCGACTGGACCGGAGCAGCTTACAGAGGGGGACACTGTGAGTTACAGGAATCAGTGAGTAGGATTGTGCAGTAACCTCTAACAACCAATGGGTGAGTGGTAATGTGTACAGTAATCTCTAGCAACCCAACAGTGAGCAGTAATGTGTGCAGTAATCTCTAGCAACCCAATCAGTGAGCGTTAATGTGTGCAGTAATCTCTGTGGGGTAATGGTGTGCAGAAATCTCTAGCAACCCAATCAGTGAGCGGTAATGGTTTGCAGTAACGTCTAACAACCCAATCAATGAGCAGTAATGGTGTGCTGTAACCTCTAGCAACCCAGTCAGTGAGCGGAATGGTGGGCAGTAATCTCCAGCAACCAAATCAGTGAGTGGTAATGTGTGCAGTAACCTCTAGCAAACCAATCAGAGCGGTAATGTGCGCAGTAAACTCCAGCAACCCAATTAGTGAGCTGTAATGGTGTGCAGTAATCTCTAGCAACCCAATCAGTGAGTGGTAATGGTTTGCAGTAACGTCTAACAACCCAATCAATGAGCAGTAATGGTGTGCTGTAACCTCTAGCAACCCAATCAGTGAGTAGAATGGTGTGCAGTTATCTCCAGCAACCCAATCAGTGAGGGGTATAGGTGTGCAGTAACCTCTAGCAACCCAATCAGTGAGAGGAATGGTGTGCAGTAATCTCTGGCAACCCAATCAGTCAGCGGCAATGGTGTGAAGTAACTTCTAGCAACCCAATCAGTGAGCGGTAACGTGTGCAGTAACCTCTAGGAACCCAATCAATGAGCAGTAATGTGTGCAGTAACCTCTAGAAACCCAATCAGTGAGCAGTAATGTGTGCAGTAACCTCTAGCAACCCAATCAGTGATCGGTAATGTGTGCAGTAATCTCCAGCAACCCAATTAGTGAGCAGTAATGGTGTGCAGTAATCTTTAGCAACCCAATCAGTGAGGGGTAAGGGTATGCAGTAACCTCTAGCAACCCAATCAGTGAGCAGAATGGTGTGCAGTAACCTCTGGCAACCCAATCCGTGAGCAGTAATGTGTGCAGTAACCTCTAGCAACCCAAACAGTGAGCAGTAATGTGTGCTGTAATCTCCAGCAACCCAATTAGTAAGCGGTAATGGTGTGCAGTAATCTCTATCAACCCAATCAGTGAGCAGTAATGGTGTGCAGTAACGTCTAGCAATGCAATCAGTGAGTGGTAATGGTGTGCAGTAACCTCTGGCAACCCAATCAGTGAGTGGTAATGGTGTGCAGTAACTTCTAGCAACCCAATCAGTGAGCGGTAATGTGTACAGTAACCTCTAGCAATCAGTGAACGGCAATGATGTGCAGTAACTTTTAGCAACCCAATCAGTGAACAGTAAGGATGTGCAGTAACCTCTAGCAACCCAATCAGTGAGCGGTAATGGTTTGCAGTAACGTCTAACAACCCAATCAATGAGCAGTAATGGTGTGCTGTAACCTCTAGCAACCCAATCAGTGAGTAGAATGGTGTGCAGTAATCTCCAGCAACCCAATCAGTGAGGGGTATAGGTGTGCAGTAACCTCTAGCAACCCAATCAGTGAGAGGAATGGTGTGCAGTAATCTCTGGCAACCCAATCAGTGAGCGGCAATGGTGTGAAGTAACTTCTAGCAACCCAATCAGTGAGCGGTAACGTGTGCAGTAACCTCTAGGAACCCAATCAATGAGCAGTAATGTGTGCAGTAACCTCTAGAAACCCAATCAGTGAGCAGTAATGTGTGCAGTAACCTCTAGCAACCCAATCAGTGATCGGTAATGTGTGCAGTAATCTCCAGCAACCCAATTAGTGAGCAGTAATGGTGTGCAGTAATCTCTAGCAACCCAATCAGTGAGGGGTAAGGGTATGCAGTAACCTCTAGCAACCCAATCAGTGAGCAGAATGGTGTGCAGTAACCTCTGGCAACCCAATCCGTGAGCGGTAATGTGTGCAGTAACCTCTAGCAACCCAAACAGTGAGCAGTAATGTGTGCTGTAATCTCCAGCAACCCAATCAGTGAGCGGTAATGGTGTGCAGTAACGTCTAGCAATGCAATCAGTGAGTGGTAATGGTGTGCAGTAACCTCTGGCAACCCAATCAGTGAGTGGTAATGGTGTGCAGTAACTTCTAGCAACCCAATCAGTGAGCGGTAATGTGTACAGTAACCTCTAACAATCAGTGAACGGCAATGATGTGCAGTAACTTTTAGCAACCCAATCAGTGAACAGTAAGGATGTGCAGTAACCTCTAGCAACCAATCAATGAGCCTGGACCAATCAGTGAGTGTGGGCCAGTTCCTTATGTTTACATTATTAAAGTGATTCTGAAAGGCTTTCTTTATAAAAAAATAAAATAGATAACAAACATGTTATACTTACCTGCTCTGTGTAATGGTTTTGCACAGAGCAGCCCCAATTCTCTTCTTCTCTTTTCCGACGCTGACACTCCTAGCCTTTCCCCCCTGCCGAGTGCTCCCAGAGCAAGCAGCTTACAATGGGGGCACCAAAGCAGGCTCATTCCTTAGCCGCGGCTCTGCGTGTACATTTACACACAGAGCTGCGACTTGGCTCTGCCCCTCTCTCTCCTCATTGTCTCACTGGCTGTGATTGACAGCATCAAGAGCCGATGTCTCTGCCAATGAAGAGGGAAAGTCCCCAGACTCTCATGCACATCGCTGGATCGAGTATTGGGGGGGGGGGGGCTTCGCTGGGGGCCCCAAGAAAATGTTTGCCCAATCATAATTAAAGACAGCCCTGCATGTGGGGAATACACAGGAGGGACAGGGAAGCTGATCAAAGTTGATGGTAAGATGGATGGAGCCAAATACAGGCCAATCAAAAGCCCCATACACACGGTCGGATTTTCCGATGGATTCTGTCCTATCGGACAATGTTGTCGGAAATTCCGACCGTGTGTAGGCACCATCGGACAGTTTCCATCGGATTGTCCGACGGACAAAGTCCTATCTCCTGCTGGATAGATTTTTTGACAACAAAGTCCGATCACACCAAATCCGATCGTGTGTAGCGAATTCCGACGGACAAAGTGCTACGCATGCTCAGATCACATTACAAGACCAAAGCTATTGGCTACTAGCCTCTACGTAGTCCCGTCGTACGCAACAAACGTCACCACGTTCAGAATGATCGGATTTTCCGACAACGTTGTCCGACCGTGTGTACGCAAAACCAACATCGGACAAAGTACGACGGACATGATCCGACGGACCTGGTCCTCGGATAATCCGAGCGTGTGTATGGGGCTTTAGAAGAAAACCTGAGAGAGTCTACAAAAGACTTGAGACTGGGGCAGAGGTTCACCTTTCAGCAGGACAACGACCCTAAACATACAGTCAGGTCTGCAATGAAATTGTTTAGATCAAAGCATATTCATGTGTTAAAATGGCCCAGTCAAATTCCAGATCTAAATGCAATTGAGAATCTCTGGCAAGACTTGAAAGTTGCTGTTCACAGATGCTCTCCATTCAATCTGACAGAGCTTGAGTTATTTTGCAAAGAAGAATGGGCAAAAATGTGACTCTTTAGATGTGCAAAGCTGGTAGAGACATCCCCAAAAAGACTTGCAGTTGTAATTGCAGCAAAATGTGGTTCTACAAAGTATTGACTCAGTGGGGCTGAATACAAATGCACGCCAAACTTTTCAGATATTTATTTGTAAAAAAATGTGAAAACCATTTATCATTTTCCTTTAACTTCACAATGATGTGCCATTTTGTGTTGGTCTATCAGATAAAATCCCAATAAAATGCATTTACCTTTTTTGGTTGTAACATGGCAAAATGTGGAAAATGTCTAGGAGTATGAATACTTTTTCAAGGCACTGTATTTTAACATTATTTCTATGTATTTGTTTATGTTGCTTAGTTTAATGAAATCAGTTAAAATTAAACAAAAGCCAACCCTTTTTGGCTTTGGATAGTGTTGGTTACAAGGGTTACAAAGTGGTTCTGTTTCCACCATAGAGATACCTTCTCTTAAAACTACTATGCATCCTCACCCTGCCTCTAACACATTTGCAATGTTTTTTTTTTTTTCGAGGAGACCTTTCCTTTCTTCTTCTTACTGTTCTACCCTGCACCCTTTTGCATGTAGATCAGTGTGGGCACTCACAAAAAAGTGTGTGCCCTCGGATGCACCTCCTAGTTTGAATGAGCCCTCAGACTGGTGTGCCCTGGAATTGTGTGTGATTCTAAAGGGTGCCTTGACTGAAAAAAGGTTGAAAAACACTGCTCTATCCCTTCTGCTGGCCAGCTCGTTGGGGTCAAACTTTATATCTTACGGACACCACAAATCTTTACAATCGCACTTCTATCAATTGGTTCATTCAGAGACATTGGCTAACACTTCTTTTTTTGTATTCAAATATTCCACATGAAAAGGGCATAGAAACTGCCAGATCTTTCTTATGTACAGCTGCCTGATGCTAATTAAACAAATTAACTTTTGACTCAACTACATCAGATTCATATTCTTTCATAACGATTTCATATTTTTGGGCAATTTGCGCTAGATATGGTAACATATATGGTAGCTTTGAACAAAATGTCATGCCAAGGTCATAGTTTAAAAAGCTCCAACCTTAAAAAATAGTTGCCCGCAAGGCATGTTACAACCCAAACAATTACTGGTTATATTTATCGAGCAGGACCAGGAATTATCAGTCGCTAAGACATTCCCTCATTAGTGTGTTCTGGTCTGTTTAGTGGAGTAAGAGTTAGATGTTTTCCCTATTAGCCTCTATATAGATTCTAGATACAAACTCATTATCATCTCTGGGGGATATTTATGTGATGAGAGACTGCCATTGATGTTAGAAGCCATTCTTCCCCTCCTCTTGCAGATATTGTGGTGTCTCTGGGGGTCCCCCCTCGGGTCGGATTGGGCTCAAGGGTTGCTCCCTAAGAAGAAGGCACTTTGGTATATCCAAATTCTTTATTCTATATGACGTTCTTTTTTTCTGTTTGCTGTGCGGTGGGCGGATATACCATTATTATTATCATGTATATTATGCTGTGTATACATTCATTATATATGTGTTGCATATACATTTGATTTTTTTATATATATATTTTTTACAGTACACATTGCCAAATAAACCGGATAAATTTGAGGCTCTTAAAGGTCACAAGCAAGCGTGGAGTATTGTGTGAAATGCATAGACCCATACATTGACCTCGTATTCAGAATTTGAAAGGCATATTGACCTTATTGTATCTTCAACCTAGTCTCATCTTGTGTTTTGTATTTTAATGTTTGCTGTTACTGCCCTTAGGGCTTTTTTAAAATATGGCACTCTGTATTGAAATACTATAGAGAATTTTAACTGTTGGTTGTTTTCACTGTCGGAGGGATTATTACAGTTCCATTTATATTTCTCTTGTAATGCAGTTATACTGTATATACAGGGATGATGCCTTCCATAGTGCAGTTTGAATGCATTTCTTTAACACTCCACCCATATTGCTCTGTAATATTATTATATATTAAATGTTTTGATGAGGTTGTAATAAGCCTGGCATACCTGTTTACATTTGGCAGCTCTGCCCTCTGTATTTAACTTGTGGTTAAGGTGCTATCCTCTCATATCTAATTTGTAAAAACAGTTATGCCAGACCTTCTGCCTTGTTAGTTAAAAACAGTGTGGCCATTTCTCGTTGAGAGAATGCAAAAATCCTAGCTCCCACATAGATACATAAGGTAGCTTAGTGGTATTCCCCCACTCTTTCTGTAACTAGTAATACAACATTTTGTTTCGGCATGAATTACTATACAGTATTGTTGCAGGTACATATTGATCATGTAAGAAGCTTTTGACACCTTAACTAACCTCTTAGATCAGTCTTAGATCTTCCCTTTAAAAAATGGCTATGATTGACAGGTCCCAAGACTGTCAATTACAAAGTCTGGTCCACCCACCACTCTGTCGTGGCTAAAAGCCGCCAGTTACTGGGGGTGTTACTGCACTACACTAAGATAGCCCTCCTGCCCTAACAGGTTCATATCCTTACAAGGAGTGCAAGTTCCTGTTATGCAGACACTCAAGGTAATTCTAATGCATTTATTCTATTATTGTAAACAGCATCTGGCCCTCTAAATGTAATCCAGCAAAATAAAGTTATGAGCTGAACGAGCCTACTCCTGCATAAACAGATGTCACTGCCACCGAGTTATGGATGGTAAATCTTAATGGGCTCTTTGGAAAAATGCAGGTTTTGAATTGTTTCCATGGCAGTCATTTATTCCAAAAGCCACTGCTCCAGCTCAAGAAGTACATGTTGGTTTCCTTTGAAAATTTAACATGTTGATGTGAACATTTAAGAACATTTATAATGCAAGTGAACACAATCCAAAGAATAAAATACTTGTTATTTGATAGAAACCAATTTATTGGTTCCAAAACATTTCATCACTTAAGGAAAAGATATTTATTTGTCAACTGTTTATGAGCTTTAAACTGATAATGCAGGGGTCTCCAAACTATGCCCCCCCCCCCCAGTTGTCCCCCCAGGAACTACAATTCCCATAATACCTAGTCATAGCTTTGAATGTCAGAGTTTTACAATGCCTAATGGGAAGCATAGTTCCGCAACAGATGGAGGGCCATAGTTTGGAGATCCGTGCTCGTAATGTATGGGTCATTTAGTCATTCTCCTATTACAAGGCCCTCTTGCACTCTCTGATCTACTTTCAAAGTGCATACCTGTAACCCTTCCAAATTTTGTAGGACTTTTCAGGGATTTGAACGATCCATGTTTTGGTGCTGGGTGCTGGAATGCTTGTTCTAGCACCTGATGCCGGTATCTGATCAGTGCAAGTAGGGTTTGCTGAGAGACTCTAGCCATCCATTCTAGCCTCCTATCTTTCTGCTAACAAAATTGTAGCAAAAGCAGATTGCTGACCTATACCATAAACAAATAGAACTTTTCTCCTTCAGTTATTTCCTAGAGTGAGCACAAAGAAATGCTCCCGCATTGGCTTCTCATACTGTATATAGTATGCCTATTCTGCATTGTTCCTTGCTAGCATCCCAAGACAATGTTGTGTGTAGAGAAGGCTGTATTCCTAGTTGGTAAATATATATTTTCTCACATGTGTACTATATTTGTATTCATATTAACAAAAGCTGAAAAATATTTGACATGAAAATGGTGCATGAAGATGGCAGATCATTATATTATACCCACAATATATCTTACGGTTAAGCAAGACAAACAAGAGAATAAAGTGATTTCATGTTATTGGAATTTTGCTGAATATACCAGGACCAGGGATGGCTTGAAAACGGCAATCTTTGTAGTGTGGGATATGTAAAGCCAGCCCCTTGTTTAATTTATCTTTTAGCCCTGATAACTAGAGCTCTTTGATATATATTTAATTAAAGCATGGCATCATGCTTCTTGTAGAACCACACCCATTTTAAGTGAATGCTGTACCTCTAATTACAGTACATTCTCTGCCAACAATGGCTTACTAGATGTACAACAAAAAAGGTATCCGTGTGAATTTATTTTAAGTGTTGGCTATGCATGCATTGTTGCTGATCTGGGCTTTAAAGTACATTTGTGTATTGGAGCTGATCTGAGATTTGAGGGGCATACATTATTGGTATGATATAAAGTTTGAAACTACATGCACTGGTGTTGATCTAAGGTCTGAAGGTGCGTACATTGGGGCTGATCTAAGGATTGAAATGCATGTATTGGGGCTGATCTAAGGATTGAAATGCATGTATTGGGGCTGATCTGAGGTCTGAAGGTGCATGCATTTGAGCTGAGCTAAGGATTAAACTGCATGCATTGGGCCTGATCTGAGGTCTGAAGGTGCATGCATTGGGGCTGATCTAAGGTTTACTGTCTTCTCCCCTTTTAGGGGAGAAGACTACATTCCCTATAATTCCCCAGGCTCCCGGGAGGCTGTTTGTTTCCGCCCGAGAGGCTGCTGGGGGAGGTGATAAAAGGGAAGAGGAGAGACCGCCTCTTCCTCTTCTGACTGGGCTGGTGACGCAGAGACTTGCAAGTGAGGAGACACCTGTGCGGACCGGGACTGCTGAAGGCCTGAAGCCTGGGCCTTGCAGCAGAAGGAGAGAGACTCTCACCCCTCAGTGTCAGCAGCAGCGGAGCGGAGACTT
This sequence comes from Lithobates sylvaticus, assembly GCA_028564925.1. Classification (NCBI taxonomy): domain Eukaryota; kingdom Metazoa; phylum Chordata; class Amphibia; order Anura; family Ranidae; genus Lithobates; species Lithobates sylvaticus. The sequence goes on from CM053030.1 coordinate 279,931,597, forward strand.
TTCCCTGCAGACGGTCGGTCGGAGAGAGGACCGGAGCGCAGGGGCTGTGACGGAGGAGGCCGGACGCCGCCATTGGAGGTCCCGGAGCTGAGGACGGTACCCCAGGAGTGGTGAGCGAGCTAAAAGGCTCATCTTACACTGTTACATTCACTTCTATGCCTATTGAACTGCCAAGGCACAGTTTACCTCAGAGCAGCAGATGTTTCTTTCTGTGGATTACAAACACACCATTTAAAGCTACATGTGCACCACCTCTACAGTTCCCTTGCCGGTGAAGAATACTGTACTTTCTCAAGGACTGAGCTCTATTGCTAGGGATCAGGCCTGGTCCGTTAGGTAGGCGCAGTTAGATTTGTTGCACCTCAGAGGTGCATAGCAGACGGTCGCTACATCTGGCGTTCCGTTCCCCATTGCTGCCCAGGCCCACATATGTGTACATGTTTATAGCACATACTGCAGGGACCTGTTCAAGTGTATTGTAAGTCAAATGTTTAAATGCATGTTACCATTGCCTTTTTCTTACTACCAGAGTAAAGCCAGTTATTCTTATCTCAGCAGTCTGCTTGTGAGTTTGAGTCCATTACACTTAGAGTATAAGTGATATTTATATGTGCCTAGATACATACCCCTTGATTAACTGTGCCAGAGCGGGTAGAGCAAATTGCCGGGGGGTTGGTGGAGCTGTACTCAGGGACCCAAAACAAACCAGCGGCCCTCTTAACTGGGGGTATCGCTACACGTGGGGGCTCGTCCGGGATCCTGAGACAGCGGGAAAAGCCGCCAGAAGGTACCGGCATGGACCCGATAGAAGTGGGACGGTGGTACAAACTATGGGCCACTGACCCAGCCGCAGCAGCAGTCATTGAACTGCCAGGGATATGGCAGGAAGAGGCAGTCAAGCAGCTCATAATGTCATTATCCCCAGGCCACAAGTCACGGATAATGGACATGAGAAATGATGCCGGGTATACATATGCCCTAGTAGAATGGAGAAGTGAAACTCCAGAGCAGTTCAGGAGCCAAAGCATACGAGCACTGGATGGTCAGACCTATCAATTGCTGCATGCGCTGCCGCGCAAGGGAGACTGTTCTCCAGTGAAAACCATGCTATCCCCAAAGAAGGAAGAGCAGAAGGGCGCGGAAAGTCCCGCACCCGCACAGACTACCCTTAGTGCAGAACTGTGCGCGGTCCTAGGGGAGATTGTGACTCAGTGCAGAAGAGACCCCGGGGACTACCCGATGTCGGGATACAGAAAACTCCGGATGTTTTCAGGGAGAAAACCTGTACCCTCGGGAGAAGAGGGATTTGAAGAGTGGTTAGATGGTGCCACGCAGGCCTTAGAAGAATGGGAGGTCCCAGAAGGTAGTAAGAAGCAAAGGATTGTTGAGAGCCTAAAAGGGCCTGCCTTAGAGGCCATACGCAACTTGAAGACAAGCAAGAAAGATTGCACTGCCCAGGATTACATAGACATCCTGGAAAGTGTGTTTGGTGGGACAGAGAAAATCACGGAGCTTACCTATCAACTGGAACACTGTTACCAGAAGACAGGAGAGAAGCTGTCGGAGTATATGGGACGTATAGACAAGATCCTGCATAGGATTATCCTGAAGAAGGGGATAGATCCGGGAAGGTAGATGAAGCCCGTGCCCAGCAGGTGATGAGGGGAGCCCAACCCCTAGACCCTGTCACACTAGTACTACGCACCCGGCAGGATGGGAAGAGCCTGGACTACCCCGATCTCATTCGAATGGTCAGAGAAGAAGAGGCCATGTTGGAAGAGAAACGGAAAAGCAAGTGATGGGGTCTACAAAACTTCCAGTGGCCACGGTCAGGTCAGCCTTAACCCCTGAAAGAGAGACAGAAGTAGATGCCCTGAAGTTGCAGATGTTCCAGATGATGGAGATACTGACGTCTCTGGTGGCGAAAGAGACGCCCAGTCCCAAGAAAGAAACAAGTAGGAGGGAATTATTTCCAACTGTTTCAGCACCAGCATCCCCACCTGACTATGGAGAGATGATCTGTTTTAACTGCGGGGGAGTGGGCCATATTGCAGCTGTATGTGCCAGTCCCAAGAGGAAGAAAACAGATAGCTGCCAGCCGGCGGGAAACGCCAAAGGGCCCCGGTGAAGGAGTCAACCGGGTGCCCATCGCCTTCAGTGAGCTCCAAGAAGTATAACGTGAAGAGAAAACGAGGAGATCAGACCCCTCGGAAGGAATCCAGGGATCCTCAACCAAGGTACACTCCTGAAAAAGGGGGCAAGACCCCTCTGAAGAAACACAGCACTCCCAAGCAAGAACCCTTGAAAATGAGAGATAACAATGTCCCTCAACAGGTTCATACTCCCACCAAGAGGGAGAAAATTAATGCATACCAGGCTCAGGAAAGAATCAAGCGCAAATCAAGTGGGAAAGAAAAGAGCCCAAAGAAGAAGACAGCATCAACTCGGCCCTATCCAGAAGAGTTGGTTGGTCCGTCTCCTACTGTACCTATCCAGGTGGAAGGAATATACACGAAGGCCCTCCTGGACACTGGAGCACAAGTGACCCTATTATACAGAGACTTTTATGATAGACACCTACGTCATTTGCCCATACAGAAGATAGAGGAGTTGGAGATAAGGGGACTGGGAACTCAGAGTTTCCCCTATGATGGATACTTACCCATACGGTTGACCTTTGACCCATCCGTAGCTGGGAAGACCGAAGTGTTCGATACCCTAGCAGTGGTGTGCCCTCGTCCACCTGGAACCAGCAAGACTTCCCTGATTATAGGGACGAACACGGACCTAGTCAGAAGGCTTCTGACCCCCCTGGTGAAGAAAGAGAATTATTCAGCCCCCAAGATCCATCCCATGCTGAAGGCAGCCTACCAGCGGTTGGTCCTAGAGCAGAAGACCCCAAGTGAGGGGATAGGAAGGGTATGGAGGCTTGGAAAAGAAGGAGCGGTGTTACAGCCTGGAGAGGTAACCTGCCTGAGAGCCACGGTGAAACTTAATTGGGAGCAGCCTGGCCCCTTTGTAATGTTGGAACCCGACCCAATGGAGGGTCACTCAGGCCTGGAAGTGATACCAGAAGTGATCTCATTGTAGGACCTGAAGAAGGCCAGAGGAAGAGTCCCTGTCAGTGTGAGGAACCCCACGGAGCAGCCCGTGGAGATCCCTGCCAGGATGCTTCTGGGACAGGTGAGTCCTGCTGTCCCAGTTGGCTGGTCAGAAGTGAAGGGGACGGGTAAAGGAGAAGATGTTTGGAAGAAACTCTCCATGGAAAACCCAAACCTACCTGGAGCTTGGAAAGAGAGAGCCAAGGCCCAGCTGACCAGATGGGAGAAGATTTTCTCTAAAGATGAGTTTAAAGTGGGGTGTGCGAGGAGTGCCACCCATCGAATCCGCATGCAAGAGGACAAGCCATTCAGAGAGAGAGTCAGGCGGGTCCCGCTAGCAGATCTGGAGGATCTGAGAGAGCAGCTTGCGGAACTGAAGAAAACGGGAGTAATTAGGGAGTCCAGAAGCCCCTATGCCTCCCCCATAGTGGTGGTCCGGAAGAAGAATGGGTCATTGAGACTCTGCATTGACTACAGAACTCTCAACAGGAGGACCATTCCTGACCAGTACACCACGCCAAGGATAGAAGATGCCTTACAGAGTTTATCTGGAGCTAAGTGGTTCAGTGTGATGGACCTCAAGAGTGGGTACTACCAAATCCCCATGCATCCAGAAGATAGAGAAAAGACTGCCTTCATAACCCCAGTAGGGTTCTTTGAGTTCAACAGGATGCCTCAGGGCCTATCTGGAGCTCCTGCTACATTTCAACGCCTTATGGAAAGGACAGTTGGAGACATGAACCTCATAGAAGTCCTTGTGTACCTGGACGATGTCATTGTCTTTGGAAAGACTTTGGAAGAACATGAAGCCAGATTGGAGAAAGTGTTGAAGAGGCTCAGTGAAGAGGGACTCAAACTTTCCCCTGAGAAGTGTCGGTTCTATCAGTCTTCTGTGAACTATCTGGGACACATAGTGTCTGAAAAAGGAGTGGCTACAGACCCTGAGAAGTTGGAGGCAGTTACTTCGTGGCCAAGACCCACAACAGTCACCGAACTTCGACCTTTCTTGGGGTTCTGCTCCTACTACCGCAGGTTTGTGGATGGGTTTGCCCGCATCGCAAAACCCCTCAACGAGCTGCTCAAGACAGAAGGAGAGGAAGATGGATTGGGGCCTAGGAGGCCCGGTGAGTCGGTTCAAGACCAATGGAACTCAAGGTGTGAAGAGGCTTTCAGAACCTTGAAGAGAAGTCTCACCACAGCCCCAGTTTTGGCCTATGCTGACCCCACTAGACCATATGAGCTACATGTTGATGCCAGCCATGAGGGCCTAGGTGGAGTACTCTACCAGGAGTATGAAGACCAGCTACGACCAGTGGCCTATGTGAGCCGGAGCCTGACCCCCTCCGAGAAGAACTACCCCACCCACAAGTTGGAGTTCTTAGCCCTCAAATGGGCAGTAGTTGACAAGTTGAAAGACTATCTTTATGGGGCGGAATTCACTGTAAAGACAGATAACAACCCTTTGACCTACCTATTCACCACCGCCAAGCTGGATGCGACTGGACACAGATGGTTGGCGGCGTTGTCTGGATTCAATTTCAGCCTCAAGTACAGGCCAGGGGCTGGAAATAGGGATGCAGATGCCCTGTCCCGAAGATCCCATGTCATAGCTGATGATTGGGAAGACTGGACTCAAGTGGCACCAGAAGGAGTGCGAGCCCTTTGTCAGGGGCTGAACTCCAAGCCAGAGGAGGATCCAGAGCCGAAGAGATAGGAGTTACCACAGTGGGAGTCCCAAAGTGTTACTGTGGTGTAACTCAACTAGAAGAAGAGTGCCTACCGAAGCTGTCCAAGAAGGAGTTACGGTGTGACCAATTGGAAGACCCCATGGGGAGATTGGTCTTGGAGGCCTTGGAAAACAAGAGTCCAGAGGGACTTCGACTTCACCCTTCCAAAGAGGCTCGCCTACTGAGGAGAGAGTTGGACAAGTTACAGGTGCATCAGGGAGTGGTCTACCGAAGGGGCCCCTCTGATAGCTCAGAAGATAAGTGGCAGTTGTTTCTCCCCGAAAAGCATTGAGAGACTGTGCTGATTGCCCTACATGACCAGCATGGTCACTTGGGAGCAGAGAGAACCTTCCAACTTGTCAGAGACCGGTTTTATTGGCCCTGCATGAGGGCCGAAGTGGAGGAGTATTGCCATTCCTGTGCAAGATGCATTCAGAGGAAGACTTTACCCCATCAAGCTGCCCCAATGGGCCATCTACAGAGTCAAGGCCCAATGGATCTGGTATGCATTGATTTTCTCTGCCTTGAACCCTATTTGAGTGGATTGGGAAATGTTCTGGTGGTAACCGACCATTTCACCCGTTATGCTCAGGCTTTCCCAACCAAGGACCAGAAGGCCTCTACAGTAGCCAAGGTACTTTTGGAGAAGTACTTTGTTCATTATGGACTACCACAGAGAATCCATTCAGACCAAGGAAGGGACTTTGAGAGTCGCCTGATCAGGAAGCTACTAGATTCTCTGGGAGTAGAGAAGACTAGAACCACACCATATCACCCTCAAGGTGATGCCCAGCCTGAAAGGTTCAACAGGACCCTATTGAACATGTTGGGAACTTTAGAAACAGAGAAGAAGCAACATTGGAGTCAACACATTTCAGCTCTAGTACATGCTTACAACTGTACAACCAGTGATGTGACAGGTTTCTCCCCTTACCGGCTTATGTTTGGGAGAGAAGCAAGATTGCCAGTGGATTTGGCCTTTGGCATTTTCTTAGACCATGCCTCTGCTGCCTCCCACAAAGGATATGTGGACAGACTGAGGCACAGTTTGAAGATAGCTTACGAGAAAGCTCAGGCGGCCTCTGACCAGAGGGGGGCCCGAAACAAGAGGAACTTTGACTTGAAGGTTCGAGTACAGGACCTACAGCCTGGGGACCGTGTACTGTTACGCAATCTAGGGATCCCTGGAAAACACAAGATTGCTGATAGATGGAGATCAGAGCCATATATCATTTGTAGAAAGCTACCAGGGTTGCCTGTCTACAAGTTGAAGCCAGAAGGGAGAGTGGGGCCTTTGAAGACCTGGCATAGGAATCACTTGCTTCCACTCACTGAAGCAGTCAGAATACCTCCAGCAAGAGATGTACCTGAATCTGTTTCCATTCTGGATACCCCCAGGCCTAACACTCGGTCCCAGACATCCCAAATTAGGGGTGGACAGGACCCCCAATCAGCAGACGAAGAAAGAGGAGAACTTGAATGGCTATGGCCTTCCTCAACTCCAGGAAATTCCGCCATAGATCTTCCACCTACTGAGGATGTGGAAGATAAAACATTGAACCCAGAAGCTACAGAGTTTGTTCCATTCAGTGTTGTGCCTGAATGCTGGGAAGATATCCCTGGTCTCTACTCAGAAGAAGACGAAGTAGATGTTCCAGAACCAGAGATGTTGCCAGAATGTGTTCCTGAAGAAGTCCCAAGAGAACAGAGAGCTCGTAGAGTTGTGAAGCCTCCCAAGAAGTTAACTTACCCCCAAATGGGAAAAAGTTCAGAGGACTCTGTTACCACAGCCAGGAGAAGTGCTGAACGCCCTGACCCATCCACTGTTCATTTGGTGGAGGGCAACCCCAGCTCACCCTCTGGCACAGTTAGACAGGTCGCCCACACTGAAGTGACCTGTAGACAGGACAGCTCCCCATCTTATGCTAATTGGTGGGAAGCTCCTCTGTCTGAATTATGTGAACGTGTTGTCTCGAAGAAAGCTTGTAGATTGAACAATGTCTTTGGGGACCAAAGATTCAAAGTGGGGGGAGTGTGTAGTGGGTCGTTCCCCTTTTAGGGGAGAAGACTACATTCCCCATAATTCCCCAGGCTCCCGGGAGGCTGTTTGTTTCCGCCCGAGAGGCTGCTGGGGGAGGTGATAAAAGGGAAGAGGAGAGACCGCCTCTTCCTCTTCTGACTGGGCTGGTGACGCAGAGACTTGCAAGTGAGGAGACACCTGTGCGGACCGGGACTGCTGAAGGCCTGAAGCCTGGGCCTTGCAGCAGAAGGAGAGAGACTCTCACCCCTCAGTGTCAGCAGCAGCGGAGCGGAGACTTTTCCCTGCAGACGGTCGGTCGGAGAGAGGACCGGAGCGCAGGGGCTGTGACGGAGGAGGCCGGACGCCGCCATTGGAGGTCCCGGAGCTGAGGACGGTACCCCAGGAGTGGTGAGCGAGCTAAAAGGCTCATCTTACACTGTTACATTCACTTCTATGCCTATTGAACTGCCAAGGCACAGTTTACCTCAGAGCAGCAGATGTTTCTTTCTGTGGATTACAAACACACCATTTAAAGCTACATGTGCACCACCTCTACAGTTCCCTTGCCGGTGAAGAATACTGTACTTTCTCAAGGACTGAGCTCTATTGCTAGGGATCAGGCCTGGTCCGTTAGGTAGGCGCAGTTAGATTTGTTGCACCTCAGAGGTGCATAGCAGACGGTCGCTACATCTGGCGTTCCGTTCCCCATTGCTGCCCAGGCCCACATATGTGTACATGTTTATAGCACATACTGCAGGGACCTGTTCAAGTGTATTGTAAGTCAAATGTTTAAATGCATGTTACCATTGCCTTTTTCTTACTACCAGAGTAAAGCCAGTTATTCTTATCTCAGCAGTCTGCTTGTGAGTTTGAGTCCATTACACTTAGAGTATAAGTGATATTTATATGTGCCTAGATACATACCCCTTGATTAACTGTGCCAGAGCGGGTAGAGCAAATTGCCGGGGGTTGGTGGAGCTGTACTCAGGGACCCAAAACAAACCAGCGGCCCTCTTAACTGGGGGTATCGCTACATGTGCATGCATTGGGACTAATTTGAGGTTTTAAGGCGCATGCAATGGAGCTTATCTAAGGTTTGAATTGCGTGCATTTGGCTGATCTGAGGTCTTAAGGGGCACGCAGTGGGGCTGATCTAAGGCTTAAATGCATTGCATGCATTACGATAATCTGAGTTCTTAACCACCTCAATACTGGGCACTTTCTCCCCCTTCCTTCCCAGACCAATTTTCAGCTTTCAGCGGTCTCACACTTTCAATAACAATTGTGCGGTCATGCTACACTGTACCCAAATGAATTATAATTTTGTTCGCACAAATATAGCTTTCTTTTGGTGGTATTTATTCACGACTCTGTTTTTTATTTTTTGTGATATAAGTGAAAAAAGAGTGGAAATTCGGAAAAAAAATATATTTTCTTCTTTCTATTTTAAAAGAAGAAAATATAATCAAATTTTGTCATAAATTTAAGCCAAAATGTATTCTGCTACATGTTTTTGGTAAAAAAATCCCATTAAGTGTATAATAATTGGTTTGTGTGATCACGGACATATGTACGCAAATGATCATGTACAGGTGTGCGCCGGTGATCACAGATATATGTGTGCAAATGATCATTGGGACATGTGATTTTACTGTTATATATGTGGGGGACATGTGTTTTGGGGATCATTACTATGTGGGAACATGTGTTTTGGGGACACTATTTTGGGGACATTGTGTGGAGACATGTGTGTTTTACATGTGTGGGGACACTAGACTGGTGATCAGTGAGTAAAAAGCTCATACTCACTGATCACCAGCTGGCTGCAGAGATCTGCTCTCCTCTCCTCACCGACAACTTCTGTGTGAGGAGAGGAGAGCTGATCGCCTAGAAAATGGCTCTCTGTTTACATCACATGACAGCTGTGATTGGACACGGCCATCATGTGATCAGGAGGGCCAATCACAGAACCCTCCTGCCGATCTGAGATGCGCCGTGTCCGGATAACACGAGCGCATCGGGATTGCGCCGCTGCGTGGGAACACGCGCGATCTCACTCCTTCTGAGGGACGTTCCTTCTGAGAGAGCGCCCACCGGGCCATACATTTGCAGTGGCCGGGTGGGTTAAGTGGTTAAGGTGCATTCTCGGGGCTGATCTAAGATTTGAAGTCCATGCATTGGGGCTGATCTGAGGTCTCAAGGCACTGAAATTCAGGGCTGATGAGCAGTGACGGCCTGTTCTTATGGGACGCAGGGGCGCCACCCCCTTAGTCCATGCGTCTGGCCCCTAATCTACACGCAGGTCGCCAGATGCATAGATTCCAATGACTTTTTTTTTTGAAGCACGTCATTAGAGTCCGAGCCTTTAATTGGCTTAAAAAAGAGTGGGCTCTGGGTGCAAAACACTGCACCCTGAGCCCCCCCAGTTGTGTGACAATAGCAAATTAATATTCGATATTGTCTTTCTGATTCAGATGCGGGTCCTAAGACCCGATTGGCCGAGAGGAGAAGCGACCGTATTGGTTGTCGAGGAGGAGGTGATGCAGGGGAAGCCGCCATGAAGCTGCTGAAGAGGGGACGCAGGAAGGATTCAAAGCTGCCCGCCACCTAGATGGTGTAAGTGCATGGCTGGTGGGTGGACAGACGAGCGAGCAACGGGGGGGGGTGGCTATGTGGCTTGTTTGCTGCCCCCTTCGAAATAGAGCACCAGCCGCCACTGCTGACAAGAGATCTTTATGTAATACTTTGGTGGGGGGGTGGGGCTGTGTACAGTAATCAATAAACTTAACTTCCCATTAACAGTAGAACTAACATTTGAAAGATAAGACATTGGTGTGCTTTTTTCACTGGCACGCCTGTCTTCCGATGTGGAAAAGCTTGCTGAACCCTGCTCTATCATTTTTTTTGTATTGTTAGTTATCTAAAGTTAGCAAACTGTTTGCTTTCTAGACTTGTTTGAATGCATTGTGTTTCAAGATAAATATAACCAGTTGACATTTAAGTGCAGTTGAAACCGTTTTTTAAGATATGGAAGCTTTTAAATGTATATCACTGTGACATTAACTTCTGTTTTACCATAGTTTCTATTTAGAAGCAAGTGTCATTTGCATAGAAATGGGAGGATATCTGTGCCATGCAATATGTACACATTTGTGCTTCTGTTCATAAAACAGGTGCAGGGCTGAATGTCAAACCACAGCAAACGTGTATATAGTAGATTAAAGAAAAAGGAGATGAACAATGTAATGTTGACATCAAAAATATCACTGTGCTGTTCTGAAGCCTTGGAGTTGATTTACTAAAGGCAAATCCACTTTGCACTACAAGTGCACATGGAAGTGCAGTCGCTTTAGATCTGAGGGGAAGATCTGCTGATTTTATCATCCAATCGTGTACAAGCAAAAATTCAGTTTTTTATTTTCCTTGCATGTCCCCCCTCAGATCTACAGCGACTGCGCTGCCAAGTGCATTTGTAGTGCAAAGTGGATTTGCCTTTAGTAAATAAAACCCCTTGTCTCCTATTTTATAAGGACATACTGCTTTCTTAACTCAATACATAACACATAAGTAATTGACCAGAATATATCAGCATTGCATTACATTTTGATGCCAACCAGTGTATTTATTTATAAAAGGCATACAGCCTTTTTTATTTTATTTTTTTACAATTTCTTTATTTCTTTTTACCATTTCAAACATGAACACAGAAAGAAAAAAGCTTACATATAGATTTTCCATTCTTTAACAGTATATTCATTCATATACATTAATAAATATGTATAACCCATTACAACTCCACACAATTCTTATCATTTTTACATCTAATCTTATATAAAGTTATACCCCATCTTTTAATAGAGAATCTAAGTTATTAGGTTAGGAAACGGGGAGAAAAAAAAAAAGAAAGTGAAAGAGGGAGGGGACTGGGGGGTGTTCTCCCCCCTGCTCCGCCCTCCTTTCTTTCCTATATATCTAGGCCTAGGGGTGATGCTGCCCCCCTGACCCGGATCCCAAAGCCACTATTAATTTCCATTCTTTCGCCTACCTCTCATGTCTGAAATTTGTTTTTCCCCCCTCCTAGTGTCGAACCACCCCCCTCCAGAAAAAAAAAAAAGGAGAGAAAAAAACAAAAAAAAAAACAAAACAACGGAGAATTACAGGAAGGTGTAGCCCCCCCACACTCCCCCCGTCTCCCCCTCCCTCCCTCTGTCCTCCTCCCATCATGCCCTCCAATGAATCATATACTCCTCTGAAGAGACATAGCTATTCCACGGTGTCCAGATCTCTAAATAAGTCCTTCGTTTTTTCCTGGAAGTCCATATTAGATCTTCCACCCTGTTCACTTCCTCAACTTTTTTAAACCACATACCCAACGTTGGCGATTGTATTTGTTTCCATTTAAGTGGGATGCAGGCTTTTGCCGCATTTATTAAGTGACACAGGATGGAGTTCCTGTATTTATTCCTCGGGATCTCTGACATATGCAAAAGGAATAATGCGGGGTCACAAAATTTCTGAATAATTTCTCATATTTTTTTATTTTTTAAATCTACCCCTTGTAGGCACCAGATCTCTTTACACACTTCGTTTGAATCATGTAGATCACTAATGACACACTTAAAGGTATTCCTGATTACAGTATAACCCATTTCAAATTCAACCGCCATTAGGAATACTTAAAGCAGGATTCCACCCTAAAGTGGAACTTCCGCTTTTCGGAACCCTTCCCCCCTCCAGTGTCACATTTGGCAGGGGGGAGGGGGTGCAGATACCTGTCTAAGACAGGTATTTACACCCACTTCCGGGCATAAACTCCCACGGGAGTTTACGCCACTTCCTGTCCCAGCCGATTCTCATTGCGCTGCGTGACTCGCGCATGCGCAGTAGGGAACCGGGAAGTGAAGCCGCAAGCTTCACTTCCTGATTCCATCACCGAGAATGGCGCCGGCAGCAGCAGAGAGCCGAGCAATTGATCGGCCTCTGCTGCTGACATCGCTGGAACCTGTGACAGGTAAGTGTACATTTATTAAAAGTCAGCAGCTGCAGTATTTGTAGCTGCTGGCTTTAAAAAAATGTTTTGCAGGTACAGCCCCGCTTTAATATGATCGCAATAGACGTTACCAACCATAAAAATGGCTGCTCACATGTTGGAGACAGGTATCCAACAAGATGGTGGACAGAGCACTTCCTGTTGTAGTATATAAAAATAACAGGGTTTTAGACCAATCCGGATCCCCTGATGAAGTCACGTGATGTGACTTCATCAGGGGATCCGCATAATGCATAGGGAAGTGACCGGAATACGAGACAAAACCGGAAGTGACACAAAGAGGCGCCTGTAACGCCGTTTTCACAGATCTGCTGTTTTTATTTATACATGTTGTAAGTAGCCATCTCTTATTTTAACAATAAACCAGTCAAAATTTACTGCACTATGGGATATTCCTGTTTATTCCTCACCTTTTATATGCTGTGAATAAACGGCCGAATGGACCAATTTGAAGCCAGGATAGGAATACAGCACTCTAAAGCCCCATACACACGGTCGGATTTTTGCATGGATTCTGTCCGATCGGACAATGTTGTTGAAAAATCAGACCGTGTGTATGCACCATCGGACAGTGTACGTCGGATTGTCCGACGAACAAAGTCCTATCTCCTGCTGGATAGATTTTCAGACAACACGGTCCGATCACACCAAATCCGATCGTGTGTACGGTTGTCCGACGGACAAAGTGCTACGCATGCTCAGAAGAAATTCTGTGACGGAAGCGCTCGGTCAGGTAAAACTACCTTTCCTAATCGACACAGCACATTCGTCACACTGCAATGTTAAAATGTCTTTAATGCAGCGCATTCTCTTTTTCTTTACAATGCAACAAGAATTACATGTTTTAGCTGCTCCTATTCACCCGCACTTCTCACAAACTTAGTTCTTTATTACTTTTCAGGATTTATACACTACATGTTTATTTTTACTCAGATCGTAAAAGAATCTTTGTTATATTTTTAGCATGATTTGTCTTTTTTTTTTTTTTTTTTTTGGGAATACATATTTGAAGGAGATTTTTTTTTTTTTTTTTGGAGGGGGGTTGTGTGTCTCAACTTAGCAAAACCACATTATTAACATTTGTATTTGTTGCTTAAATTTACTAGGAGTTTGTTGGTTGTTGGTGCCCCTTGTTAATTCTACTTTAGGATTAGTGAAATGTACCTGCCTACTCAAAGAAAAACTGTCATTGTAGAAAAGTAAAACACAATAGTCAATGATTATTTCAAATCCAAAAAACATTTATTTAGGTCTCAGCAACAAACCAAAGAGGAACGCAGCCATGGTGAAACTTGGGGAATTTGCAAAGCCTTGGACACCCACGGCAACCATCATTTTTCAAGCTTAGAAAATTGGGGGCCTGAGGAGTACCTATCTAAATAATAAGGGAGTGCAATCTGGTCCTGAAGTCCAAAACATCCGGAACTGCAGCAGATGCCAGGGGAGGGACTTGGGAGACAGTCAGGCTCCTACGCCTACCCCCCTGTTGGCTGCCACTAACCCCTGCCTCCTCCTGACTGCCACATTCCACAGCCACCTCCTGGCTGAGGTCTTCCTGTGTATGAAAAAGGGACATAGTTTCAGTTATTTGTTCATCAAACACACACAATTCTCATCTAGTGACTGTTGCAAAATGTTTACAAATAGAAAACCATACAATTCTCAGCCCTGCAGTTTAGATTCTTCCCAAAAATGTCTCCAACACCACTGTCTGTTGATATGTCAATCACGTTAGGAACTAAGCAATTGGGGATCCTGAATTAACTGAACATCATTCATTATTCCCAAAAATTGTTACAAAACTACTATACCTGGAACAAGTTGGGCTCCTGCACATCTTCCATACTGGAAGGCCCAGGTTGGTCCTCGGAAGCCTCATCAGGGGTGGCGTGCGTGGAAGGACGCGTGCAAGGAAGAGTCGAGAGTGACTTCCTGACATTAGCCTGGTCTTTGAGAAAGTGGAGCCTCTCATAGTACCAGAGCGTGGGGACATAGACATCAGCTGCTGCCGCTCCAGATGCTAGGGACTTCCGGACCTTATTGCGCTCCCGGAAATAGGTACTCCTCATGTTATTAATTTTGACTTTTAAGTTTGCCAGGGTTGCCATGGGCAGGTTTGGCTTTACAAATGCCACAAGTTTCAGCATGGCTGCGTACCTCTTTGGTCTGTTGCTGTAGTCGCGGTGCTTTGCTTGCCATAATAGGGGAAATTCCCTGTATTTATCAATGAAGAGGGGGAGAAAACTCACGTCGTAGAAGCCCTCCATCACCTCTGCAAGACACAACACCACACAAAACAATATAAATAATGTCAGCCTAAACTCTCCTAATCTTCGCCATAAAGAAGCCTCAAGTTCTAATCAGTCTAGGCTAGTTATGTACCAACGTCAAATTGTACCTTCGTTTCTAGCGATCGTCTCGTGCGTGAGCTTTCTCTCCCCTCGTCTCCCAGATCGTGGCTACGACACAGGCGTGTGACATTTTATATACAGTGCGCATGCGTCAAACTCCGCCCGCCCTGACGATCTTTCTCGTCTATTCCCCACCCCTTCTCTTTACGGCGCAGTGGGGAGAGCACATGGCGGGGACACAGCAGGTGCGCCCCAAATATCCCACCAACGAGGAGGCGGACGAGGAAAGTCCGGAGGCAGAAACGTCCCGATCCCGGAGCCTGAAATTCAAGGCCTCCAATATGTCATTTGGAGAAATGTTGGAGATGGTGGACATATTAAAGAGGAGCGACTATGATGGGAAGTATGGGCCTTACCTCAACCCCAATGTCCGCAAGGCCAAGATCATGTCTAAAGTTGTGAGAAGGCTGTACAATCATTTTGGGGTACAACGATCCAAGGAGCAACTCAGGAAACGCTGGTCAGACCTGAAACTGAGGGAGGCCGATCAGTACAGAAAGATCAAGCGAGTTCTTCAAAAAAGTAAGTAGTTGTGTTTTGTGTTTGCTTTCTTGCTTGCATACTGCTCCATGTGGTTTGATTTTTACAAAGTTGTACATTCCAAAATGGCCACTTTCAGGTTCGTCTGTGCATTCGATCGTACTCAGCCTCAATCTTTCTGCCACTGTCATGATCGTGTGTGTCCATTCGATCGTACGCAACCTCGATCGTTCGGCCACTTATAATACGAGGTTTGGGGAAGTTTTGATTGAAAGGAAGTTTCTTCTCACTAGAGATGTCATCAAGAACGTAAAGCAAATTTATTCAATGTAAAGGAGAGGTCACTCAGTAGCTGTTTACCCATCTGGACTCTAGAGCACTAGTGCTGGGACACCCAAACCCCCTTTTTATTATGCTTTTCCACACATGTGCTCCAGTGGATACTAGAGGGGGGTCTCCATCAGACAAACTTCTACAAAAAAAGCTAGTAAGTTTAGCACCTTTACAAAGTGACTACATTCATGTTGTTGGCATTTGTAACTGGCCAAACAAAAATAGTGTTCCTCACTTTCAAGCAATGTTTGTCATTTCCTATTTCTGCCCTCAATAGATTGTGTTGCTAAATCTTCCTTTTGTACATTCTCATAGGGGAGCGAAAACTTGGGCCGTCTGAGGAAACCCCAAAAACCAACACCTCCCAAAAAAGGGGAAAGAGCAGAAGCAGAGGAGGAGGAAGGAGAGATCATCGAACTTGGAGAACTTGTCACCACAACAGGTGAGTGTGGGAGAACACAGCTACTGGTAAGCTAATCAATGTATGGCTGCCTCATTTCCAACACCTGATTTTTGTTTGTTTGTGGTTTTTAGGTGACGTGGATGTTGTGGAAGAAAAATCGCACTTTACCACAGAGAGTGCCCACGTACTCATCGGGGAGATAATGGTCTGCAATAGAGATCTAGATTACCTAAAGCAAAACATCAATGATGTTCAACAAAAATTGAAGAACATCATTGATGTTTTAGGTAAAATATGAAAACGCACCAAGTAATTAACACACATTTGTGCCTGCTTCTGAACACATTTGCAACTTAAGAACTGTGTGAAATTTGGAACATGCACACATTGTGTCCACATGTGCTAGCTCCCATCATGGTGGATGAATGACAACGTTTTTTTGGGGGTGCAACCACTTTACAAACTACGAAAGTGGTTGTGGTGAAGGGTTTGCACCCCCAAAAAACGTCCATTCATCCCCATGATGGAAAATGGCACTTTTGAAGCTTCTAGGCATGTGTTTTACCATCTAATGACCATTTTCAGACCCAAATTGTGTGCATGTTATAAATTTCCACTTTCCAGGGGTGACCCCCCATGTGATGAAGGCAAGATCAAACACACTTTGAACATATAGTCATGTCTGATCTTGTCTTCACTTTAGAAAGTTGAACTTTCCTAGTTCCTAGGTTCTGTTTTGCTCCATGCCTGGTTTTACCAATTGCGGAATGTTTGTAAACAATGTTGTAAATAACCAAGATGTTGTCAGTTTGGGCAAGAAGATTGTAAACGCACTGTTTTCCAAGTAAACTTTTTTACTTTTCTAAATGTGTGGCTTCCTTATTTAAAAAACACAATGCATTATGTATGTCAAATGTAAAGGATATGGGGGGCAATGGGTGTTATTTACTAAAGGCAAGTCCAGTTTGCACTGCAAGTTTCTTTTCCAGGGCACTTTTGCACTGCACTTGTAGAGCATAGTGGATTTGACTTATGTAAATGACACCCACAGTGCTTTGTACGAAAACACGGAGCACAGCATTTTGGAGAATACACACATGTCTGACCTGGTGATGAAAAGGAGTATTTTGGGTGTCAGTTATGCAGTACAAACCTTCTCTAGACCAAAGATTAGGTATCAAACACACAACATGAGAATAATCTTTTTGGAAGAAGAGACTGTTACCTCCTTTTGCCCAGAAAGTGCATTCCCACTGTCGAAAGCAAAAGGAAAAATTTCAAGGTAAAATAAGCTAAAAAGAATACGGAAATGACAAGAAATCATAGGTTGGTTGAAAAATAAGATTTATTTAAAAATGCCTCTCACACATCGTCAGGCAGAGCAATGGCCCCCCTACCCACAAAGTAGTCCATATATTGCTCGCGGACCGCGCGGGCATTTAGAGGGGGCAAGCCTGGACGTGCCACTTGAAGGGCTGTGAGGTCAGCATTTGGAGGGCCCTCCACATCTGGGCCAACGGGCACCACATAGTTCCTGTTATGTCTTTTGAGGAAGTTGTGCAATATGCAACAGGCAAGAACTATGTGGTTCAGTTTGTATTCCGCCAAGTTAATTGCCGTCAAGAACAGGCGGAAGTGGCTGGCCAGGATGCCAAAAGTGTTCTCAACAACTCTTCGGGCTCTGGACAGCCTGTAGTTGAAGACCCTCTGGTCTGGGGTGAGGGTCCTCATCGGGAACGGCCTCATCAGATGGGGAGTCAACGCAAACGCTTCATCTGCAACAAAGACGAAGGGGAGTCCTTCTGCATTCTCCTCTGGAGGTGGCAAGCACAGACTGCCACTTTGGAGACGCCAGTAGAACTCCGTGTGCGCAATGGCACCACCATCCGAGATCCGGCCGTTCATCCCCACGTCCACATACATAAATTCATATGTCGCCGACACCACCGCCAACATCACTACACTATTAAACCCTTTATAATTATAATAGTAGGACCCCGAGTTGGGGGGTGGGACGATGCGGACGTGTTTCCCATCAATTGCCCCTCCGCAGTTAGGAAAGTCCCAACGGCTGGCAAAGTGGGAGGCCACAGTCTGCCATTCCTGTGGCGTGGAAGGGAACTGTGGAGTGAAACAAGAAAAAAAATGTTGTCACTTTGCACATAAACATTGCAAGCAGATTAGACAATCAACATCTTGGAACAAGAGCATTGTTTAAAATTGGAGGCTGGAAAGTATTTGCACAGAAAAGTAGAGGCTCCCCTTCACAGATTACTCACCCCCCATCAATCCCCCCACTTCTGATGGGCCATTGGCAATAACTAGGATTTTGGGGGGGGGGTGTTGGACAGGTAACCCTCTGCACTTCATTGATTGGCAAATGGCTCAATAATGTGTGCTAGTTTGGCCAGACCCTCTGTACTTAACACTATTGGCAGCCCCCAGGAAAGCTAAACTAACATTTCACCCCCCCCCCCCCAAAAAAAAAAGGAAAGCACATTGTGACATTCTGAAATTACCAAGCAAGCTAATAGGAGGGAAAGAACACAAAAAAATAGGAAATGGAAAGTATGGAGCCAGCCCCTTGCACTACATGCTTTGCTGAATTCATCCCTAAAGATGCCCACTATAAAGAGGTAGGTATATAGTGTGTATTGACCTTGGGAAAGCCAGCAGATAGAGGATTGGTACCATCTGACAGAGCAGTTGGGGGAGGGGGTTCCTAATGAGTTTGCCCCCCCCCCCCCAAAAAAAAAAAAAAAAAGGGGGCTCTACATGAAGTAAACCACACAGCAAACATTAGTGCATATTTTAGGGGGTGTTTGGGGGCAAACAATACTATGCAGCAGACAAAAGACATTGCTTAAGTGACTAGGCCATAGGTGTCTATTGGGGCAGAAGAGCATGCTGGGGAGGTAAGTGAAGGGAAAAATGCATGAAGGAGAAAAGGGGCACAGCATATTAGAGCATATTGCAATCATGGTAATTAGGGAAGGAGGTCAAAAATAGAAGACATTAGCAAACAGAGCATACATAGAAGGGAATAGTAAAGTAGAAATGTTACCTTAATATAGTCCTCCTGCAGGACCTCGATGATGGCAGAACAGGTCTCTGGAATAATGATTCCCAGGGCCTGGGGAGAGATACCTGAAGAGAACTTCAAATCCTGAAGACTTCTCCCTGTCGCCAAGTACCTCAACGTGGCAACCAGCCTCTGCTCCGGAGTAATGGCTTGTCTCATGCAGGTATCCTGCCGGCTGATAAAGGGGGTCAGCAAAGCCAAAAGACGGTGAAAATCGGGGTCCGTCATCCGAAGAAAGTTCCTGAAATCATCAGGATTATTCTCCCGGATCTCACGAAGCAAAGGCATGTGCGAGAATTGGTCACGCTGAAGCAACCAATTCTTGGTCCACATATTCCTCGTCACTCTGTTCATGGACGGGTCTTGGGTCAAAGCTAAAAGCCCGACACCAATTCCGCGTACAGCACGAACTCGGCGACGAGTACGCACGGGAAACATCGCTCACAAGGTCACAAAAGGTCGGCTGGTCAGAACAGACAAACAGAAAGCACCGATAAACAGCAAGGCCTGAAAGAACGAAATGAATACCAGAAACGAGCAGACAATAAGCAGTGCAAATCAAAGCGTCCTATATCAAGATATAGGCCGCAATGACCAACAAATGCAAACTGACTACACGCACTAATAAACAGATACGCACGACAAGCACAAACTGAAGTGCAGTAACGATCTGAGTCAGAAAACTGAGAAGCGCGAATCTTAAGTCCCCAAACTTCGACTAACTCGCGATAAACACGGGATCAGCAGAAGGAGCCCAACGGGTGCCTGACGTGGTGCTGAACTTCCCTTTTCTAGTCTCGTGGAAGACGACTTACGTCACGACGTTCTTGCAGACCGGATATTCCGACAACGTAGTCCGACCGTGTGTACGCAACACCAACATCGGACAAAGTACGACGGACAGGATCCGACCGACCTGGTCCGCGGATAATCCGACCGTGTGTATGGGGCTTAAGGGATACCATCTACTGTCACGATACCCAGGAAGGCCCTGTAATACACAGATCTCAGTGGCGTTTTGTTACCCACTTGGAGGTAAGAGCATAGAGAGCACTGAGTGGAGCACATGAAAATCGCACAGCGGATAGTATTTGAAGAGCTTGCTTGTCACATCGCTGCACATCAGCACTTTTTGCACTTCTTGCACGTTTATATAGGGACAATACTATTTGATTTATTAGGACTCCATGTATACACCACCAGGTGTTTACTAAGGACTACCTTACACAATTAAGTGTTTATTCAGCAATATTTTGCACAGCAACTTATTACTAGGATTGTTTACACAAAATTTCTCACTATTTATTTGCATATATGCTTGCACAGTTTTACTTTTTGTATAGGAATACAGTAGTTAGCACCGTTTGCACAGCATTTGTTTATTATATGCACATTGCACTTTATTATTTTCAATAATCTTTATTGCATAACAACTATACAGGTACTTTCACTGTATTACTATAGGGTATTAAGTTGCGCTGACCATATCTATTGATTGATAAGCTGTATTATATTATACATTTTTGGTAATGGGTTTATTGCTGCTTTCATTTCCATGGTCTTGTAGATGTAAACGGATGATCATGTGTTTACATGCACTTATATCCATGTCGATTCAAGTCTATTTTTTAAATGAAGAAGACTGCATACTTTGAGATTTAGATGGTTCTGAACGGATGTAAACAGATGTTGTCTATTAAAACGGATGTCATCTATTTGCATCAATTTCTTTTATGCTGATCTTTAGGCCACATGCACACTGTATTGATGCCTCTACTGCAGGAGTTTAGCAGCAGAAAAACACAGTAAAAAAATGTGTTAACGTGTTCCCGAGTCTGGTGTTAATGCATTGTATTGGCCAGAATGTTAATTTATTCTGGCCATTAGAATGTATTAACTCGTGGCGTTTATGCACGTTCAAGTGCCTTTGAGCATTTTTTATGTTCAAAAGATCCTCTCCTGAACGCAACTTTGGTGGGTTTATTTTTCTGCCTCTAAACTCCTGTAAATGCCTACAGTGTGCATGGACACATTGGCTAACATGGAGGGCGTTTAAAGGCGTGTTTAGAGGCAAAGTAGAAAAAAAGCTCAAACACCTGTAAAAGCAGCATTTTTTAGCTCAAGTGTGCATCAGCCCTTAGGTAAGATACATACGGTATATTTTGTTTATACCTTTGTCATCTATGAGTAGTTTCTTCAACAACTGAATGGATGTAAGCTGTTGTAAACTGAACTGAGCTGAACTGAAGACAGATGTACAAACGGATGTAAACTTAACTGAACTGGTCTGAAAACAGATGTGCAAACTGGATAGAAAAGCAGTTTATTCCTATGGGCTTACAGATGTAAACGGATGATCATCTATTTACATCGTGTCTGTGTAGGTCTATTTCTTTAAATGGAACAAAGCTGCATCATTTTCTATTTCGATGGATCCAAACGGATGTAGACAGAAGTAAACAGGTGTTTGTGTCTGTTTTTAGGCAAGAAACATATTTTTTGTCTATCTATGATAACTTTCGTCAGTCCGGTTTACACCACAATTTCTGTGTTTTGGATGTGTTTCTGCATCCGCGTTTTTGATGCATTCCAGTGTGTTTCATATCCTCTTTTTTTTTCTTCATCTCCATTGAGGACATGTGTGGTCTGATGAGATTTGATGTTCTTTTCCACAATCCAGATTCGTTCCATATAGACAAGGCAGATTCATCTCTTTCACAAACAATGCCCCCTGCTCTGAATGCCTCTCTGACAGCAGAGCTCTGGCCAGTGGTCAAGCCTAGTCAGACAAAAGAATAGGGGGTTCTAAATTTGAAAGTTGTCCACATCCAGCCTGGACTTATCCGTAATCCGAAATCATGTGGTTTTGGTGCTGTCTCTGACTACCGACAACAATCGGGCCTGGCCAATGCATTCTAAAAAACAATTTTACAGCTTTACTGAGAAAACCCGTACTATTACTTTCACAGCCCTAAGGATCCAAGGCATGATCCTTACACTCTCTGCAAAGGCAACCAAAAGGTTCTTCCACAGCACCTCTTTCAATTGGTGAATTTTCCCTTGCATCCAGGATCCAAAAGCGTTGTCAACCAGTAATGGTCTTTTTTTATGGCTTAAATACTGGGCTTGTTTTGCTGACACGGCAGCATAGATTCACCACAAAATTCCAAGGACAAAAGAAACCCAGGTCTGCGTGCCACTAAGGAGTCCTCAGGGATCTCACACCACCCACATACAACTTTCAGGGGGTTGGAAGCAGTTAAACATACTCCTATAAGTCGGCCCCATATCCTCATGCTTCTCACTGCCGACTCCCAAACTATTATCCTCTTCTTCATGCTCGAGCTGTGCGTGCTGCAGTCTCACAGGGATAGAGTCAGTTGTGAAAGGCCATGAGACAGTAGACATTCATTTTCTTTCTGCTTCTGTGCCTCCAGTGCTCAGTGTATTACACCACACAATGTATGCTTCAGAAGGAAATTTAGAGGGATCGTGTTGCTGATCGCCACCTTGTCGAGACTTGCCATTCTGGGCACCTCTTTAAATGGTGACAGGATGGTACATGCATCCTACATTAGACATGGTGAAAAGAACCCCAGATGTCCAGAATGTTTTCTTATCCCATACTTGCACAAGTACTCATTGACAGCCTGTTGCTGCAGGTACAGCATGGCCAATGTGGAGTTTCAGAGCATGGGTGTATTGCATATCAGGCAGCTGGCAGGCCAATTGGGTCACCACAGATTTTTGGCCAGGGGAACAATCACTGGGTATGACCATATGAAGTGACTACACACTTTCTGGCCTGCCACAGGACATAATGCATAGCTCCCAAATGTCCCTGATTTTGAGGGACCGTCCCTCATTTGGAACAAGGTCCCTCTGTCCCTCTTTCCTCCTCCATTGTCTCTCATTTTGGTCTGATCTATATAGTCGGAAGCAGTGCGTGTAGGTAGATTTGCCCAGCTGCCAGGCAGCCTGCACCATATGAACACTCTATTAACGGCATATTGATATTTTTCTTATTTTAATTTCTATGTAATTGAATTTTTGACAGGTTTTACATGACTACTGTATTTTACATCCTCAATTAAAGCATTTAACTGTTTTTTGACATTTTATGTTATGTTGTGTATGATGTATCCACTATTATGATGTTAAAGCAAACAGAATCAATTTTTGTTCTTACAGGGTCATGTGTTAATGCATATGGAGACAGTCTTACTTGATTAAAAAAAACATGTTTGTATCTCTGTTCTGTAACTTGATTTTGAGCTCTCACAGTTTCCTTTCATACCAATTACAGATAGTCTCGGTCCACTGAAGTGGACGTCAATTGTCTAGGGCTGTACCAAATTGCTACTGATCTAGAAATCTGCCCTGTGAATGTGAATGCTAACAGCCACAGTCTGAACTATGGTTTCAAAGTCAGAGGCTCACAGCTGGTAGTTGGGCCTTTGATTTATATAATAGCAGTCTTTTCACTCTGAGAAATTGTCAGTCTTGGTGTGACATTAAAAGGCATCATTTCAATGTAATGTGTAAGTTAAAGAGTACTTTCAAGAAAGTCAATGATATGGATGTCTATAATATCAGGAAGCCATTATAGTGTATATAAAACAAATTCTAATTAAATCCTTAGCAAAAATGAACATTTGGTTTGCTAAACTGCCATGTAGAAAGAACAATTGCCAAAATGCTTCACCATTGTTTTCCTCCACTGTTGCATCTCAGTGCTGCTAATCTCATACAGCCCCTTTTCGATTACTTCTTATCTACATGCACTCCAGTGATGGCCATATGACATTGCTCTGGTTGAGTTTCCTGATGGTTACAAAAGTGAGACATGGCTGCCCAACGTGCTTTGGCACAACTGCTTGTAGTCTTCATTAAGAGTAGTGATGAGCCAAATACACCTTGGTTCAGTTCAAACAGGGTTCGGCAAACATTAGTAAAGTTCAGGTGCTGAATCAGAATCCCATTGATATCATGGAGAAATGTTAAAAATCAGTTCTGCCATTTTTTAAGTTAATAGTTAAGGTATTGATATTGCTGGGCACTGCCATGGGGGACATGTACCAAAGTATTGCGCAAAAATGCAAAATGTCATTAACCACTTGCCTACTGGGCACTTTTACCCTCTTCCTGCCCAGGCCAAGGTTCAGCTTTCAGCACTGTTGCATTTTGGATGACAATTGAGCTGTCATGCTGTACCCAAACAAAATTGTTGTAATTTTTTTTCACACAAATAGAGCTTTCTTTTGGTGGTATTTAATCACCACTGGATTTTTCATTTTTTGCTAAATAAATGGAAAAAGACTGAAAATTTGGAAAAAAATGACTTTTTCATAGTTTGTTGTCAAATTTTGCAAATTTTGATGTGAGCTGATGATGCTGCACTGATGGGCACTGATAGGCTGCACTGAAAAAAAACAAAATCGATTAGGGTAATTCCACATTTTCTTGATTAATGTGTGGGGTTCTCATTAAATGTATATTAGGTCCATGAAGTCTGGTATGGATTAAAGGAGGGGGGGGGGGGGGCTCAAGCACAAATCAAGAAAAGAAAGCATGGAATCTCCCTCAAAAATCCATCCCAGACCCTTATCTGACCTTGGGGTCTGGAAAGGGACTAGCAACCTGAACCACACTAGGCCATATGCCTTTAACATGAGTAGTACCATGAGTAGTACCATGCCAAGGGAGACCACCCTGGTAAAGCATCCTGCCCCATCCTACTTATCATACTCTTTAAGCCTCCTTTGATAATGAGGCAGCCCCCAGATACTGATCCTCTATGTGAATGAGTAAAGGGTACAAAGCCCCCTTAATCAATCACAAAAAAATGTAAACAATAAAAAGACACAGAAACACATGTTTTTTGATGATGGAGCCTTCATGATGGAGAGTAAAACTTTGGTATGTGTTAGTAAAACTGTACATATCATCACAACTACTTAGAGTATCCAGATGAATTATACCTTATTTTTTTCAGGACAAATTGGGTTATCATTTAGTGGTAAATCGATAGCTCCTATTTTTTTAATTATCAAATAAAAAGAGGCACAAAATAAGAAAAAAATATCACTTTTTAAAATGTAACTTGTAGCTGTATATTTCTTGCTATTACCATAACCTAACACCAAGAACAACCCAAAATAAATTATTCTGCTCCTGATGATTGCAGCGATACCACATAAGTGTGTAATATATTTGTTTGTGCACATTTTGCTTTTTTATCCTACCTAAAACACACTGGTAGGAATTCAATAAAGCTGCTGCACCACTTTTCTGGTATTATATTAGCATAAAAAGTCAAGCAACTTAAGTGAAATTAACCAATAATAAGTGAAAAACATATAGACTCTCCCCTGTTCAGGGGTAAGGGCAAACCAAATAAAAAAATGTAAAGTTCATGTGAAACACAAAACTTAAAATCAAGAAGCAAATCCTCTTCTTAAGTGTTCATACAGTATCTCACAAAAGTGAGTACACCCCTCTCATTTTTGTAAATATTTTATTATACCTTTTCACGTGACAACACTTAAGAAATTACACTTTGCTACAATGTAAACTAGTGAGTGTACAGCTTGAATTACAGTGTAAATTTGCTGTCCCCTCAAAATAACTCAACGCACAGCCATTATTGTCTAAACCACTGGCAACAAAAGTGAGTACACCCCTAAGTGAAAATGTCTAAATTGGGTCCAAAGTGTCAATATTTTGTGTGTCCACCATTATTTTCAAGTACTGCCTTAACCCTCTTGGGTATGGAGTTCACCAAAGCTTCACAGGTTGCCACTGGAGTCCTCTTCCACTCCATAACGACATCACGTAGATGGTGGATGTGAGAGACCTTGCGCTCCTCCACCTTCCATTTGAGGATGCCCCACAGATGCTCAATAGGGTTTAGGTCTGGAGAATGCTTGGTCAGTCCATCACCTTTACCCTTAGCTTCTTTAGCAAGGAGGTGTGTTTGGGGTAGTTCTCATGTTGGAATATTGCCCTGTGGCCCAGTCTCCGAAGGTAGGGGATCATGTTCTGCTTCAGTATGTCACAGTCAGTGTTAAAGTTAAAATAAACTGAGTTACTTAACGCAGTTACTTTAGATGGTAACGAGTAATCTAACTGATTACTTTTCCCCTCATGGTAAC
Source organism: Lithobates sylvaticus (assembly GCA_028564925.1). Classification (NCBI taxonomy): domain Eukaryota; kingdom Metazoa; phylum Chordata; class Amphibia; order Anura; family Ranidae; genus Lithobates; species Lithobates sylvaticus. The sequence continues at coordinate 279,957,358 of CM053030.1, forward strand.
GCAGTTCCCATTACTTGGGTGGCGTTACCGCAATTACATCTACCGCCACTAGATGGCAGTAGTGTAATTCCGGTGTCCTGACGAAAAAGTTCCCCCGCCGTATAAGGACCCCCTGTACTGCGCAGGCGCATGGCTTGCGCAGTACGAAGGACTACGGAGCTTACGAAAATTGCTGAACCTAAACAGCTCTGAGTGAACTCTACACTGCGCAGGCGCAGTTAACATGTAATTGTACGAGGCGATGCCGCACGCTCCCGATGCTCGTGCTACTCTGCAAGGGGCGTCTATCGTGTAACTAAGGGGCGGGTCTAGTATTACTGTAACCAAGGGGCGCATTCATTATTATTGTTATATATCGAGCTCTGCCCATTTATTTAACATTCGCCCTCTTCTGTAGCCATCCGCCCCTTACACGATATAATAATAATAGACCCGTTCCTTGCTTACACGCTATAACAGATCTGCCCCTTGGTTAGAGTGATAATAGAGCAGCCCCTTGGTTACACGATATATAACAATAATAATAAACGCGCCCCTTGCTTACAGTAATACTAGACCCGCCTCTTAGTTACACTTATAGAATATAAAAAAAAAGTCACAGTTACTTTGCTGCATAACTAAATAATTTTCCAATGTAGTAACTGAGTTACTAACGCAATTGGGAGAAGTAATTTGTAACTTAACTAATTACTTTTTTAAAGTAAGTGGACCAACACTGGTCACAGTACATGTTGGCATTCATGGTTCCCTCAATGAACTGTAGCTCCCCAGTGTCGGCAGCACTCATGCAGCCCCAGACCATGACACTCCCACCACCATGCTTGATTGTAGGCAAGACACACTTGTCTTTGTACACCTCACCTGGTTGCCGCCACATGCTTGAGACCATCTGAACCAAATACGTTTATCTTGGTCTCACCACACCACAGATCATGGTTCCAGTAATCCATGTCCTTAGTCTGCTTGTCTTAAGCAAACTGTTTGCAGACTTTCTTGTGCATCATCTTTAGAAGAGGTTTCCTTCTGGTATGACAGCCATGCAGACCAATCTGATGCAGTGTGCGGCGTATGGTCTGAGCACTGACTGGCTGACACCCCACCCCTTTAACCTCTGCAGTAATGCTGGCAGCACTCATACGTCTATTTCCCAAAGACAACCTCTGAATATGAAGCTGAGCATGTGCACTCAACTTCTTTGGTCGACGATGGTGAGGCCTGTTCTGAGTGGAACCTGTCCTGTTAAATGGCTATATGGTCATGAAAAGATATAATAAAATATTTACAAAAATGTGGGGGTGTACTCACTTTTTTGAGATACTGTATGAGATTGTGCATATTAGGCATCAATCACCTTTGAGGAATAAACACTGCGACACCACAACCTCCTTATGGAAGAATTGCAAACTTACCAGCTCAATATGACCTTCTGATTAGAGAAAGGTCAAATGAGCTTGTGGCAGAACCACCCGGCCATGGTCATTCCAGAGCGGTTCCAGAAGTTCTTCACAATGGCAGATGGTTAGACACACATGATCATTCCAGCATCATCGCAAAAGGCTCATCACTTAGAAGGAAAATGCTCCAGATAGTGTAAAACCTTCTGTATGTCTTTACCTAATTTTTGATTTTGAAGAAATGTTTCTTCTCCAGTTTATATAGTACCAGATAATCCACAATGCTGTACATAGGAGTGCCTTAGTCACAGGAGCTGACCCCCAACTCTCCCAGAGCCTGATTCTTAGAGGAGACAGGAGGAAAGAATTAACAGTGGACAGTGCAGTCTCCAGTCAGTCTATTAGCTTAGAGAAGTGAGGAGGAGGAAGGGGCAGAAGAGTGCCTAAAAAAGAAAACTAGTTCAGCCACCACATTTCAATTGCCAGGAGCCCTGCGCGTGTATGTGAAATACCCCATGGTAGAGTCGCTGCTTCCTGTCACTGTATTATTTACGGTACTTCTGTTTAGCTCAAGTGCAGTTTCTTTGTAATTCTGCACTTTTCTGGCATTACTCCCTCTTCTAAATGTATTACACCAGATTCATGAAGCATTTGTGACATTTTTGGTTCTGTCAGCAAATTGCACACCAAATTCAGGTAGTTCTAAAATGCACCACTTCTACATTGTGGCACTATGAATGCTCCAAATTCAAAATAGAATACTGACATAGAATTATGAAAGTGGAGCTAATTAAACACTTGACACTTTCACCCCCTTCCTGCACGGGCCAATTTTTAGATTTCATCGCTGTCATACTTTTTTATCCCCATCTCATGATTGGTGCCCTGAGTCCTAAGTCACAATCTGCTCACCACTTATTTCATAACTTACTGCATGGTTCGGTCATTTTTACTGTGGACATACAGTCCTTACAATTTCCATAGCAGGCTGGCTTCCTGGTGAGGGTGGTGCTCCTGTCCCTATGCCCCTTTTCTCCGTTGTACATTACCTAGTTTTGACTGTTGTACTTTATACACAATGCTGTACATTACCTAGTACTTACCCCTTTTTTACTTGGAACAGATAGGGCTTTCGTTTGGGAACCAATTTATTTAAATATCATTTTATTTCCTAGGTTTTTTTATCAACAACATTTCTCCAACTTTTAATTAATTTGATTATCCTCAGCTTTTCTTGCCAACATATTTTTAACAAAGCCTCCTGACATAAACAATATAACATACTGTAAGTGTTATTTTGTAGCATAGAGGAATGGTAAAGTTCAAATAAAAAAGGTCAGCATTTTAATTCAGAAGAGTATGTTTCCCCTTGCGGAGTTCATCGCAAGGTACACAGAAAAAATGTTTGTGTTAATTGTTAACGTTCTGGAAGGATAAGATCAACCCATGTATGCAAGGACAAACAATTTTAAAATTTTTCACATATCCAAAATTCAGAATGAGTGTTTATCTGAGTGTTTGACATTCATGTAGTAAATGCAAATGGCATTCACAGCATCCAACATATTTTTTGGGGATCTGGGTATAAATATAGAAATTTTTATTTATTTCTGTTTTTAATACATTTATGTATTTGTTTGTTTATTTCATGTATTCAGGGCTTTTTTTTTCAGCGGAAACGTGAATGTGTGCAATTGGAAAGGAATACTGGGGTGTTGGTTGCTGGGGGATTTTCTTTTTGCTGGAGGGGATGTATTTTTGGGTGACGGTTTATTGTTAATGCTGAGGGGATCTTTTGTTGCTGGGGGGGGGGGGCAATTGTTGCTGGGAGGGATCTACTGTTGATTAAGGAGTCTGTTGTTGCTGGCTGCTAAAGAGTATTTGTGTTGGCTGCTGGGAGATCGGCTGTTACTGCTGGGGGCCTATTGTTGCTGGGGTGGTATTTTGCTGTGGGGTTCTATTGCTGCTGCCTGTGGGGATCTGTTTTCTTGTTTTTCTTGTTATTATTACCAAGTCCCAAACAAATTACTTAGCACTGCAAACTGATACTTGTCCATGTATTCTCTAAAAGGGGTCGTACTGGGAGGTTGGTAGGTGGTGGAACCAAGGGTCGGTGCTTGGAGGTGGGTAGGGATTGGAGATGCAAATTTACTCAGAAGGGGGAGTTCCTGCACCTTTTCTCTGAGAAAAAAAGCCCTGCATGTATTCATCTTAATTGCTGATGAGGTGAGACTTATATGATATCCTATCAAAAGGTGAATTGTCTGTGACAGTTGTATGTGTTAACCACTATTAGTGTTCATTTATTTCTGCTATAGCTAGTCATGAACTGGTTTCCTTCAAGAGTTGTGTCACAATAAAGAGACATTTATTTTATATAAGCTGGTTCATCAGACTGTTCTGGATACTATTGGGGATGTCACTAGACTCAAAAAAAGAGAATTAAAGGAAATATATAATTTACAGATATCAAGGCAGATGTGTGTGTGTGTGTGTGTGTATGTATATATATATTATATATATATATATATAAAATATATATATATATATATATATTAAAGCCCAACTGAAGTCCCAAAAGCAACAATGGTCCAACAATGTCCTGCTCCTATATTCCTTACCCAGCCCAGTCCTGAACTTCTCTCCCCCAGGTTGCAAAGAAGGACCGCTGCTATCTGCGTAAGAGTAGCAATCTCTTAACAGTGCTCTGACACCCCCCACTGAGGTAGAGCCCTTCAATCAGTAAAAAGTGTGAGTTTTGCTGATTGGAGAGCTCTAGCTCAGACTCAGCAAGGTAGGATGAAAAATGATGAATGACTTTGAGGGCTTTGTGTGCCAGTGGTTTGGGCATTTTACAATCCCTGAATAATCTAGTGATTTAAGATTCTTATAGCACTTGAAGGATGTTGTAATTAAAATGGATCTAAGGTTCCATCTAAGCCTCAAGGTTTTTTTTTTTTTTTTACCTCAATGCATTCTATGCATTAAGGTAAAAAACCTTCTTTGCTTCAGGATCCCCAAGCCCCCCCCCCCCTTATTCTTACCTGAGCCCAATCTGATCCAGCGATGTGCACGAGAGCAGCGGCTCTTGAGGCTGTCCCCCCTCCTCAGTGCTGTGATGAGGGAGCGGAGGTAGGATCCTTCAATAAATACATTGCAAAAAAGAGGAATTAGCAGAATTAGGTAATTTGGTGCAGACAGGCATGATTACCAGAGCTACTTTGGCTCTACTGTAACACAGGTAGCTCTGTGGGCCTTATTTAATCTATTATGGAAAGAGTACTGTTTGATGCAGAGCCAATGAAAGCATTAAGCAGCAAGTGAACACTTCTGTGTACTGAAATCCATGATAAGAAAGTCTTGCTGATGGGGTATTCAGTTGGAGCTGTCAAAGAAATGTAAGTCATTGTAAGGGCAGCAGAATATCAAAAACCTTGCATGCTGTCGAAGGAGTGCTCTGGAATAATGTAATTTCTTCCCTATTTTTCAGTAAATTTGATGCCATGTTATATTTGATGTCTCCTCTCCCTTTTATGCTGGGGACAGTCTGGGCACTGCCCAAACTAGTAATCCTTTCGGTTCTTACAATGTTGTAAAAGTAATGAATGGGATGGAAAGGGGCATGCAGACCACGCATTTTGCCAATATACTGTAAGTACTGGTTCTCAACCTGAAAACAACACTTTGGCTGTAAATATTGAGAGAAGAATCATTGCAGAATTTTGACTAAAGATACAGAACAGAGGAGTTCAGCCACCTCCATTTGTTTCCTGCTGTGGACAGCTCCATTGCAGAACAGCCTGCCTCGCAGTACAGTATATACCTATAAAATGATCTTGCTATGAATCCGAATCAGTAACAAAGACATTCCACTCAAATCAAATGGAACTGCTTTAAAGAGGCTGGGGTGCCAGGACGCAGTAGGGGACAATCTTATCGTACTGTTTCCTGTTCTTAGATGATTCTAGACTGACAAAATGAATACGATTTTTTGGATCAGTATTTTACACATGTAGTGTATTTGGCTATGCACGGAGAATGCTTGTTATTGTGATTTATAAACTAATATTTATTTGTATATATTATCTCTGATTAGCTTCCCGTCTGAATGCACATTGCACTGTCTTGACACTTACTGTATATGGGATTCCCTATTTAGTACAGGTAATATCCTTTGTATACAGGTTGCAGTCTGACAATCTGATGACTTATGCAGGGCCAGGACAAGTAGTAGGCAGGATGGGTGGCTGCCCTGGGCATTGTGGTATCATGTTAGGTGGGAGGGCACCACAAGGAGATTGGGGGGAGTGTATTTGTGTTGGCATACGGAATTTGGGGGGCTGAAGGCAGGGGCGGATCCGGGGGGGGGGGCAACAGGACAATTGCTCCCCCCTGAGAAAATATTGCTGACTCTGAGGCTGAGCGTGACCGAGAATTCAGAGCCACGGTCGGGACATCTCACAGCCATTCTCAGCATTAGGAATTACTGCCCACACACTTTGGACTGCACTCTCCACCCCCTGTACCTTCCCCAGCAGTTTTCCAGCCTCTCTCCTGCAGGCTGCTGCTTGAGTGGGAGGGAAGGGGATGTGCCTGACACTCGAGACCGCGCCCGCCTGGAAGAGGGAGGTGTGAGCAGCTGAGCAGAGGGAGCCGAGTGACTGTGAACTTCCTGGAGGTAAGCTCAGCTAGCAGCACTTCGTGGATTTGTTTACAGGCACCTCTATGCTGAGTCTGCTGAGTTACTGCAGCTTAACATAGAGGAGCTGTTAGCTGACAAATGGGATTGCATCTTTTCATGTGGCACAGTGAGAAATTGGGCTCATTAAAGCATTGTGACTGCCCCCTGCTGTGTGCCCTCCTGATCCTCTCAGTGTGTGCCCTCCTGACCTCCCCAATGTGTGCCCTCCTAAACCCCCCCCCAATGTGTGCCCTCCTGATACCCCCCCCCCAGTGTGTGCCTTCCTGATCCCCCCCCAGTGTGTGCCTTCCTGATCCCCCCCGGTGTGTGCCCTCCTGACCCCCCTGGTGTGTGCCCTCCTGATTCCCCCCAGTGTGTGCCCTCCTGATCCCCCCCAGTGTGTGCCCTCCTGATCCCCCCCCCAGTCTGTGCCCTCCTGATCCCCCCCCCAGTGTGTGCCCCCCTGATCCCCCCCAGTGTGTGCCCTCCTGATCCCCCCCCAGTGTGTGCCCTCCTGATCCCCCCCCAGTGTGTGCCCTCCTGATCCCCCCAGTGTGTGCCTTCCTTATTCCCCCCCCCCAGTGTGTGCCTTCCTGATCCCCCCCGGTGTGTGCCCTCCTGACCCCCCCCCAAGTGTGTGCCCTCCTGATAACCCCCAGTGTGTGCCCTCCTGATCCCCCCCAGTGTGTGCCCTCCTGACCCCCCAGTGTGTGCCCTCTTGATCCCCCCCAGTGTGTGCCCTCCTGACCCCCCCGTGTGTGCCCTCCTGATCCCCCCCCCAGTGTGTGCCCTCCTGACTCCCCCAGTGTGTGCCCTCCTGACTCCCCCCCAGTGTGTGCCCCCCTGACTCCCCCCCAGTGTGTGCCCTCCTGACTCCCCCCCTAGTGTGTGCCCTCCTGACTCCCCCCCCAGTGTGTGCCCTCCTGACTCCCCCCCCCAGTGTGTGCCCTCCTGACTCCCCCCCAGTGTGTGCCCTCCTGACTCCCCCAATGTGTGCCCTTCTGACCCCCCCCAGTGTGTGCCCTACTGACCTCCCCCAATGTGTGCCCTTCTGACCCCCCCCCCAGTGTGTGCCCTCCTGACTCCCCCAATGTGTGCCCTCCCAACCCCTCCCCCAGTGTATGCCCTCCTGACCTCCCTGGTGTGTGCCCTCCTGACCTCCCTGGTGTGTGCCACCCTGATCACCCCCCGGTGTGTGCCCTCCTGATCCCCCCAGTGTGTGCCCTCCTGATCCCCCCCCCCCAGTGTGTGCCCTCCTGATCCCCCCCAGTGTGTGCCTTCCTTATCCCCCCCCCAGTGTGTGCCTTCCTGATCCCCCCCGGTGTGTGCCCTCCTGACCCCCCCCCCCCCAGTGTGTGCCCTCCTGATAACCCCCAGTGTGTGCCCTCCTGATCCCCCCCAGTGTGTGCCCTCCTGACCCCCCCAGTGTGTGCCCTCTTGATCCCCCCCAGTGTGTGCCCTCCTGACCCCCCCCTAGTGTGTGCCCTCCTGACTCCCCCCCAGTGTGTGCCCTCCTGACTCCCCCCCCAGTGTGTGCCCCCCTGACTCCCCCCCAGTGTGTGCCCTCCTGACTCCCCCCCTAGTGTGTGCCCTCCTGACTCCCCCCCAGTGTGTGCCCTCCTGACTCCCCCCCCAGTGTGTGCCCTCCTGACTCCCCCCCAGTGTGTGCCCTCCTGACTCCCCCCCAGTGTGTGCCCTCCTGACTCCCCCCCAGTGTGTGCCCTCCTGACTCCCCCAATGTGTGCCCTTCTGACCCCCCCCAGTGTGTGCCCTACTGACCTCCCCCAATGTGTGCCCTTCTGACCCCCCCCCCCCCCCAGTGTGTGCCCTCCTGACTCCCCCAATGTGTGCCCTCCCAACCCCTTCCCCAGTGTATGCCCTCCTGACCTCCCTGGTGTGTGCCCTCCTGACCTCCCCGGTGTGTGCCATCCTGATCACCCCCCGGTGTGTGCCATCCTGACCACCCCCCGGTGTGTGCCCTCCTGACCTCCCGGTGTGTGCCCTCCTGACCTCCCCGGTGTGCGCCCTCCTGACCTCCCTGGTGTGCGCCCTCCTGACCCCCCCGGTGTGTGCCCTCCTAACCCCCCCGGTGTGTGCCCTCCTGACCCCCCCGGTGTGTGCCCTCCTGACCCCCCCGGTGTGTGCCCTCCTGACCTCCCCGGTGTGTGCCCTCCTGACCCCGTTCTGTGCTCTCCTGACCCCATACCGTGCTGTCCTGACCTCCTGCCGGTGTTTGCCATCCTAACCTCCCTATTGTGTGCTCTCCTGACCCCCCAGTTCTGTAAGCAACACCTTATTTTCTGGCAGTGCCCCTCCCGAGATTAGACTCTGGATCCGCCCCTGGCTGCAGGAGGTAAGAATTGTTCTAGGAGGGGAAATTTGGGGCTGTGTTCTAGCAGTTATGATTTAGGGGGATTTGTGTTGGGAGGGGGCAAGAGGATTTGTGCTAGGAGGGGGGATTTGGGGGGGTTTGTGCTAGAAGCAGTCATATGGTAGAGGTGGGAGGGGAATTGTGCTAGGAGGGGACTTTTGGGGGGGGATTTGTGTTAGCAGGGGAAATTATGGGGTGGGGATGATTTTGAGCTTGGAGCGAGATGGGGGATTTTTACTCGGAGGAGGGATTTGGGGGGGGGGTCTGTGCTAGAAGAGGTGATATGGTAGAGGTGGGAGGGGAATTGTGCTAGGAGGGGAAAAGAAGATTTGTGCTAGAATGGGTGATTTTTGGGGGGCATTTGTGCTGGGGGGGATTTCAGCAGGGGAAGCAGATTTATGCTTGGAGCAAGGGAAATTTATGCTTCGAGGATAAGCATGCAGATTAGTGCCCAATTTTTTTGAAGAAGCAGAATTTTTGAATCTGGGCAATAAGCATATTCTCAGCAATCAGCACACTATAGATTTTATTATGATATATCAACATAATCTGCAATTATATTCTGTGACAATATATAAACAAGCTGAATAGTGGTTTAGATTAAACTGTACATGGGGTTACATACTAAGATTGATCAATGCTATTTTATTATGTATGTGAGGATCGTTCAAGTCAAACCTGGACTTTTGAGTTTATATAATAAAAGAGCAAATTCCAAGGAGTGAAAACTGCATTTATTTTTTTGACATACTCCCCTGCTACATTTTTACACTTATCCCAGAATTTAACTAATGCCTGGAAAGCTTTGGTATGGAAAGATTTGTCAGTACGCTTGAACCTTCCTAGGACAGCCTGCTTCACTTCGTCATCAGAAATTCAGAGAGATTAATCTTTTGTGCAGTTTCGCGACAGGTTATGCGTCGATTATCCAGGATCAGGCATTCCACTTGCTGAATGTTCACAGAAATGACTGCTGTGGGTTGGGAACCACCACGGCCGGAATCGTCACTGACGGATGTACGGCCATCTTTGAAACATTTACATCATTCGAATGTCTTACTGCAGCTTTAGAGTCTGATCACCATATTGTGCTTGAAGTCTTCTGTAGATATCCGTGTGTTTTATGCCTCTGTTCACAAGAAACGTCATCACCACACGCTGTTCCATGGATGCACTAACACTGTTGTCTGCCACCTTGATTAACGGTCCCTTGACTGGCCCATGACATATACACTGCCGGTCACAAATAGGACACACTTGCCACTTATTACTGCATGTAGTACCGCCATGTTAGTACCCTTTTTTAAACCTGTAAAATTAAACGTCCTGGTTTTACTTGAACGCCCCTTGTATAAAATATAATAACAAATAATATTTTTTAACAATTCTATGATAAATTTAAATACTTTTTTATGATATGTCTTGACTTATAAAGTTCTATAATTTATTGTGCAGAATGTGGTACCTTGATAATATTACTAAAACGTTAATTTTAGGATACGGATGCCAAAACAAAAGGTCTTCTACCTTTTAGAGTCAATTGCATGGAGGCCAAGCAAATGAAAGTTCATGATATGTTTCTAATTGCCAAAGCAGACATTGCTCCCTTGCTTGAAAAAGCAGAACTTTCGAAAGTGATTGTAAATTATCACCTTGTAAAACAGCCCATTCAGTTTAAAATAGAAATGAAAGGTAAAACATTTGTATAGATATAAAATACATTATAAATACCTTTTTCCCTTTTTTTTCCCTCTGTTCTCAGCTGCAAAGGAGCTGGGGGGAGAAGCAGCAGTACACTGAGCTTCAGACCTGAAGGGGCTGGTATGGATTTTGGGGTCGGGGGGACCCCCCACGTAATTTTTATTTTTTTGCAAAATCTTTTTTATTGAGTTTTTCATTGGCATACAAAATTTCCCACACAGGGGCCAAACATTACCCACATAGGGGCAGATCCTCTGATGCGGCCACAGACCCCAGCAGGGCACATCATATAACATAATCAGTCTGCCTCTGAAGCAGCAACAGACCGCAACAGGGCAAACCAACACTAAACAGAACCTTACTTATCTATACCCCAATGTTGGTTTAGTTCAGGAGAATCTGTGCTCAATATTATAATGGCAGGATAACGTGACATGAGAGTACTTGGGTCAATCTACTATCATATTATAACCGTAATGTTGATCTAAGTGTTAGTTACTGCATCAGTTGCCGTAGTATTATAGTCTAACCAACAGGTCCACACCTTTTCAAATTTTTGTGGGCAACCCCTGCCCGAGTAGGTGGCTCTATAATGGGGCAAACTGGCGTTCACTAGGTTTTTCCAGAACCTGACAGAGGGGGGGGGGGGGAGATGATTGTTTCCAGTTCATCATGATGGCCTTGCGTGCATAGTACAGTAATAGGGATATGAGTATTTTTCTAGCTCTGAGGATTGACATTTGTTCCACTAGCCCCAGCAGACAATATTTAGGATCATAAGGGACACTAGTCTTAGTGATCTTAGCTATCACATGGAGAACTTCCTTCCAGTAATGTACAATTGCTGGGCAAGCCCATAAAATGTGTAAGAAGTCCCCTGGCTGATAGGGGAATGCGCCAGTGACATCTGGTGCAGCCTGTGGGGTGTGTAGTGAGCACTGTGTATAATTTTGTATTGGACCAGTTTGTCCCTAGCTGAGACCAGAGGGGAGAATGGAAAATCCCAAATCTCCCTCCAATCATCTTTATCCAGCTCCGGTATGTCCCCAAACCAATTTCCTGCGGAGAGAGGACAGCTTGGGGATGGCAGCAACCAGCAGGGACCCGTAAATCTGAGACGTGGGTTTCTCCAAGTCTTTCACCTAAAGGGTGTATTCGAGCTCCGAACATTCCAGTATAATTGGTTGACCTAAGAACTAACATCTATAAGCATGAGCGATTTGGAGATACCTGAAATGGGCCTGTGCAGGTACATTAAATTTGGTACGCAATACATGAAAGGGAGTGAGCTCCTCGTTGGTGATAACATGCTCAAGAGTCAGTATTTTGTATTTGGCCCAGGCCTGTGGATCCGGGATGGTATTGAGCTGTGATAAGTTAGGATTCAGCCACAGGGGGGTGTGAGGAGACCAGGTGTTCGGCAGGGATGCCCTCAGCGCCTCTCCCACCTTCCACGCCTTCATAGTGGTGCGCATAGAAGGGGTGAGGCAATGAGGTGTTTTTTGCCCCCTGAATATTAACCCCTTCAATGCCTCCAGAGACACCACTATAGCCGCCTCCAGCACCGTAGCAGAATTGGTCAGGTCTGGCTGCAACCACCAATGGGCGGTTACAAGCTGAGTGGCCAAGAAATATTTGCGGCAATCAGGGAGAGCCAAACCCTCACTGTCCACAGGCCTGGTCAAAGTGGTATATTTGAATCTAGGTGATTTAGACCCCCAAATAAAGGAGAGGAAAAGTTGTTTAGGAGAATTAAAGAAGGTTTTAGTCAGCCATTGTGGGGAATTCCTAAATATGTACGTAAGTTTGGGGAGGACTTTCATTTTAGGAAGGTTGATGCGCCCAATGAGGGAGAGGGGAAGGTTGCCCCACTCCCTCAGTTTGGATTTAATCCCTATCAGGACAGGTTCAAGATTGAGCCGCACAAAGTCCCCGCTCTCTATTGAAATAATAATACCTAAATAGGTAAACTTATCAACCCATTGAAGCAGGGTAGAGGAGGGTGAGGAGGACCTGGCCCCCTCGTCCACCGGAAAGAGCTGAGACTTATGCCAATTCACCTTCAACCTGGTGAAGGCGGAGAAGGCGTCCATGATTCCGAGTGCACCCCGCAGAGAGTCACCAGCGTTATTTAAAAATAGCAGTAGATCATCCGCGTAGAAAGCCACTCTCTCCTCCAGCCAGCCCACCCTAAGACCATGGACCTCGGCCGAGCTCCTGAGGGCCTCAGCAATAGGTTCCATGGCCAGGCGAACAAAGCCAGGGAGAGAGGGCATCCCTGCCTGGTGCCCCTCTGCAGGGGGAACGAAGGAGATAGGGAGCCATTCAGTTTAATGCATGCTAGGGGACCGGTGTACCAGGCAATACATTTCAGTGGGAAACCCATTCTTCTAACCACCTCCCACAGATACACCCACTCCACCGTATCAAATGCCTTCTCCATATCAAGGGTGGCAATGGTCCTAGTGCCTTGATTAGTATGGGGGGCATGAATATTTGAAAACAGTCTACGTATGTTGATGTCTGTGGACCTACCTGGCATAAAGCCCCTTTGATCAGAGTCAATCAGAGATTTTATAACTTTATTGAGTCTAGTGGCCAGTATCTTGGTTAGTATTTTTAAGTCACAATTTAGGATTGCTATTGACCTGTAGGAGGCGCACAACTTAGGGTCCTTATAAGGGTTTGGAATGAGAACAATATGGACCTCCCTCATAGAGGACAGCAGGGAGCCCTGTTGGAGACAGGCTCGATACATCTGAGCCAACCTGGGGGCAAGCAGTTCTACGTGGGCTCTATAATACTCTATGGGTAGTACATCTGGCCCCAGGGTCTTTCCTGCCGGAAAAGACCCGATGGCCATCGCAACCTCTTCTGGTGTGATCTCCGAGACAAGGAGTTGTCTCTCCGCATCAGAGAGCCATCCCAGTGCTAGCGTGTCCCACATGGAGGTCATAGGTGTGGGGTCAAATCTATCAGGGAGTGAGGAAACATATAGAGAGGTATAAAACCTGGTGAAAGCAGACAGAAAATCCTCCTGAGAGGTGACCAATACTCCTTTTGCCTTTAGTATTTCTGATATAAGCGCTAAGGGCCTATCCTGCTGTGCTAACATCGCTAATAGTTTGCTGTTCTTGTCACCATGCTCAAAATATTTCTGTCTGCTATTTTGTATACCAAGCCTGGTGGTGTCTGAAACATGGAGATGCAGTTCTCGCCTAAGCGATGAAAGGTGCTCGAAGTTAGGGACCGTTGCCGAGGCCGAGTATTGATTCAGAGCCTCCTTAACCTTGTGCTGCAGGTCAGAGACCTTGTCCCCAAGATCTGTCCTACCCGCTGCCACATCCGAGATATACTGACCCCTGCTGTGGGCTTTGGAAGCATCCCATGCCATCTCCAGGGAGGCTGAACCCCGCATTGTGCACCCAGTAGTCCTGCAAGGAGGGAGAAACCCTATCATGGACTGTCTCATTGTTGATCCAATGGGGTTGTAACCTCCAGAGGGCTTTGCTCCTTGTCTTGGTGGCCCTAATGGTTAGTTTAAGAGGATGATGATCAGATAGGCTAGAGGGAAGGTAACTAGCCTTCTGGATATTGGTCAGGAGGGCATTATTGGCAAAAGCCAAATCAATTCGGGAGGACGTTTTAAATGTGGATGAGAAACAGGAGTACGTTCTATCATGGGGATGGAGCCACCTCCATGCCTCTTGGAATTCTGTTGCCTGGGCCCACATACCAAGATCAGGATTGAAAGTAGATTGTGGGGAGGGTCTGTCTAGGTCACGGGACAGTGTCGCATTAAAATCTCCCATGAACAGGACACACGCTGGACAATGCGGAGCCAGCCTTTCATATAGTGCGTACAGAATGTGTATCTGGCTCAGAGGAGGCAGATAGACGTTCACAATGACATATTTCTTATTATAGATGCTCAACACCACCATAGAAAATTTCCCCTGGGGATCTAGATGAATCTCATGAATTGCACATGGAACTCGTTTACTGATCAATATAGATACCCCTTAAGAATACGAGGAGTAGGTCGCATGAAGCGCCCTTTGCACCCAGGGTTTTTTAAGAGCCAGAACCTTACTACCAGTTAAGTGATTTTCCTGAAACAGTACTATGTGGGGGTTATGTAGTTTTAAATATTGGAATAACAGCGAACGTTTGTATTTGGAGTTAAGCCCCCTGACGTTCCACGATAGAATGGTCAGCGACTCAGCATCTGAGGGGACCATCATGGAACACGAGGGGGAAACAGAAGCAGGATGACCCTAACCAACCAGTAGATGTAAACAAACCCAAATTTGGTACATATAATCAGCAGCATTTGAGCAGCACAGTACTTATTCATTACTTTAAGGCAGAAAAACCCCTCCCCCAGAACACATAACACCCTACCCAAACATCATGAGAACCAAGTTCAATGACCAAAAAAATAGGCCAGGGAGCCATACAAACCGATGTAGGGTTTTGTGCCATAACTAGAAAAAACATAGAATCCTTAGGTCACTGGGACCCCTGAACGTTGGGCCACAGGGCCGAAGGTGGATACAGTCTTTCCCGAGAGAGTCCGTCTCGATTTCGGGAGGGAAATCCAAAGTGTGGAGGGGGAAACAGGGGGTAAACAGGGGGCGCTTCTGAGCAAAGGTGGGGTAATTCAGAGGCAGTCATTGGAGTTCCTTTGGCAGGAGTAAACGGCAGTCTAGCCAGCAACAGAAGAGAAAAACAGTCAGTATGGGTAAAAGTGGGATGTAGTAGGGAGGAAAGGACTGGGGACAGAGAGCAATTAATGCTGGGAGTCAGCAAGAGACAGTCCTTTTGAAAGGGAGAGGCATACTTAGCTACTCCCTGCTGGTTGTGTTCGGTAATTTTTCCCCTGGGCTGCGTATGCTTAGCGGGTATCCAGCCACGCCGCCGCAGCCTCTGGAGCGTATTTTTTTTTTTAAATGTTGGCACCGTGTTCCCCTTAAAATCCATACCAGACCTGGAGGGCCTGGTATGTTTTTTTTTTTGGGGGGGGGGGGCGACACGTCATTTTTTCTTAGAATGTTGGCGCGGGGTTCCCCTTAAAATCCATATCCTTAAATCCTTAAAATCCGTATGGATTTTGGGGGGACCTCCACGCCATTTTTATTTAAAATGTTGGCGCGAGGTTACCCCTAACCAATTCAATACACTGTGTTATATATACTACACTGCCTGCACTGTAGAGTTTACACTGAATATCTATTCTACACTAAATGTAAAGTATATATTGGAAGGCCGGGTACCGGCCTGAAGTTATGGGAGGAGCCCGGAGGGTATTTAAGCAGCCCAAAGGCCGCCGGTCTTTGTCGGTTTCCTGTGCGTGATACGTCAGTCATCTAGGACCGACTCGTTCGAGACAAGCGCTGTTGGTGCCGGTTCGTGAGCTCCGTTTTCGTCTGTCCGTCTCCTCTTGTTGCAGTCCCGCGTTCCGTGTTCGTAAGTCGCATTGTCCCTTCGTGTCGCACTCGTGTCGCCGAGTCGCAGTTCGTTTAAAGAGTCTGGTTCGGCTGTCGCAGGTAGGGCTTCGGCTCCCATGTTTTACGTTCTCATGCACTGCTTATCATGTCACTAAACTGTGGTCTGCGTAGCTCAGGAACCACGCGCTGCTTGTCTCGAAAACTAAACACTTACTCGCACGTTTTTGGTTGTACACGATCGGGAGCCATCTAGCGGCACGCACACTCAGGGCCGCCCGCCACGAAACACTCCGACCGATGCCGCATCCGGCACTCAAGGGTTCCCCTACGCGGTCGTGCTACGCAGTCTTCGAATCGTTCAAACACGACTCACGCACGGGTGCCGTTCGCACTCACACGTATCGTTCATGTCCTGCCATTATTCGAATCAGTGGCGCCAGCGAGCGTACCAAATCGCTATTCACATTCCGAAGCACTGTTGGCATACTAATTGTACGAATCACTTCGACCGTGTCGAAACATTTCACGTGTTAGCATGACAATCATTTCATCATTTCAAACATGGCTAACGTATCGGGCCATTCGGTCATGCTAAAGCATTTCGCATCAGTTAAACAGGGCGTTCATGCCATCGCTTCGATCCTGGTCCGGTCGCATCCATACATGCTCCGATCGGGGCGATCCAGATGCACGACTACCCGGCCTCATTTCGATACATGCGCCAAGGGCGGAATCACATCACTGGTTGCGTACATTCCTGATTCTTGCCCCTGTCATGGTATATCATTTCTGTCACCTTACCACGCCCGGCATGAATGCAGTCACTTCCCCGCACTAATTCGTGTCGGCGTGCCCCAGGCCGGCCTCATTTCAATACATGCGCCAAGGGCGGAATCGCATCACTGGTTGCGTGCATTCCTGATTCTTGCCCCTGTCATGGTATATCATTTCTGTCACCTTACCACGCCCGGCATGAATGCAGTCACTTCTCCGCACTAATTCGTGTCGGCGTGCCCCAGGCCGGCCTCATTTCAATACATGCGCCAAGGGCGGAATCGCATCACTGGTTGCGTACATTCCTGATTCTTGCCCCTGTCATGGTATATCATTTCTGTCACCTTACCACGCCCGGCATGAATGCAGTCACTTCCCCGCACTAATTCGTGTCGGCGTGCCCTAGGCCCGGCCTCATTTCAATACATGCGCCAAGGGCGGAATCGCATCACTGGTTTGCGTACATTCCTGATTCTTGCCCCTGTCATGGTATCTCATTTCTGTCACTTTACCACGCCCGGCATGAATGCAGTCACTACTTCGCACTAATTCGTGTCGGCGTGCCCTAGGCCCGGCCTCATTTCAATACATGCGCCAAGGGCGGAATCGCATCACTGGTTTGCATACATTCCTGATTCTTGCCCCTGTCATGGTATCTCATTTCTGTCACCTTACCACGCCCGGCATGAATGCAGTCACTACCTCGCACTAATTCGTGTCGGCGTGCCCTAGGCCCGGCCTCATTTCAATACATGCGCCAGGGGCGGAGTCGCAAAAAAAAAAAAAAAAAAAAAAAGACTTTGATTCTTGTCCTTGTCATGTTATATCATTCCTGTGTCACCTTACCACGCCCCGGCGTTAATTGGTCACCTGCCTGTACGAATTCGCGCCGGCGTGCCCTAGGCCGGCCGCATTTCTACAAAAAAAAAAAAAAGGGGAAACAAAAGAAGAAAAGAAAAGAAAAAAAAAAAAAAAAAGGGAGCTTGGAGTCGGACCCGGTGGCAGCCGGATGTCACAGTTCGGCCTCAGCAATACCCAGGCAGTTGGCCTCGTTTCACGGTTGCCTCATTTCTGTACGTGCTCCAGAGTCCGGCCCACAGGCACCCCCATACGGTACGAACGGGCCGGGCCCTGTCACGGGAAGTTCGTTCAGTTAAGGCAACATGTCAAGTCAGTCATTCGTGTTGTCATCTGTCATTTGATCCCACAGCGGTCTCGGCAGTCGACTTAAGTCACTATCGCCTGTTGTTATCATCTACGTGGGGTTCCGTCGCTCTGGACGGCAGCAGTTTAGGCTCTTAAATGGGTACTTTCTCTCACACTCTCTCAGGTCAGTCGGATTCTGTAGGTCCACCTGCACCAGCTTGATCAGGGTTCCAGCAGGCCCAGCTTGCAGACACGTGACCAGTCTACAAGTAACGGGTCTTGGCAGCCGCCATGTCATCAGTCGGCAGCGATGACCTCACCACCCCGCTATCTCCGGCATCAGCCTCCGAGGCTGGCAGTGTCCAGTCCCTTAGGGCATGGACAGTTCCCAGGCTGTCTGCCGAGCTGAGACGCAGAGGGATACCCTTCTCGTCCGCGGCCAGGAAGGCGGAGCTATTCAGGCTCCTCTTCCCACCACCGGCCGCAGCAAGCCCCAGCAGCCAGCAGGCGTCTCTGGAATCGATTTCAGCCGCCGTCGCTCAGCTATACACCCTCGTGTCTTCCCTGTCTTCCTCCATCGTTGAGGTCCAGGACAGGGTGTCTCGTCTAGAGGCCAGCCCGGCTGCCACGGTTCCGGACCCTGCGGTGGTCCCAGCCATCAGTGCACCGGCCGCAGGTAGTGAGCTTGCCACGACTACCGATCACCCTTCCCACCTGGTGCCACCCAGCGTAAGGAAGGACATTCTAGAGGGCAGAGACGTTAACCTGGCCTTACTCTTGATCTCGGTCCATGACTTGGCCGAGAACAAGGCCTACACCTGGGGGGACATCTCGGTGGTTTTGAAAGCAAAGGATCCGAGGCTCAACAGAAAGCTCACGGTGCCCGAGTTCACGCTCGCTTTCGGCATGTTTAGGGACGTGCGATGCTCAGCCTCCCCCGGCAGACGGGAGGAACTGGACCTCTACCTCCATTTGATCATAGACCTGGGCCACAAATACGGTGGCTCAGCGTTCTACGACTATCATCGGTCCTTTTCGGCCAAAGCCGCAGCCAGATTCTCACAGTTTCATTTGACAACGGACTGGAGCGTAGTGGACACGGAGTTGTTCTGCCGCCACTTTGCGGGTCTTCGCTCCCCGCTATGTACTGTCTGTCAGTCAGCGTCCCACACCACGGTCTGGTGTGCCAACATAGCCTCTGTCCATCCGATAGCTAGCACGGCCTCTACCAGCACGAGCCAGGCTCAGCAGGCCCCGGCGCAAGCGCAATAGGTGGACAAGTTGGGACGTCCGGTGCGGATGGTTGGGGGAGCCGCCATTTGCAACAATTTCAATTACGGCTCCTGCAATTTCAGCCAGTACCGGCTCTTGCACGTTGCACCCTATGCCAGAGGGCGCACCCCAGGATCCTATGTGAGGTCAAACAGAAGAACCATGACTAAGCCGGGTCGACGTCCTTTGGCTTGGTGTTTACTTGACCTCTCACCCCACTCCGTCACTCGCCAGCTACCTCATCCGGGGTCTCACCGATGGGTTTCACATCAGGCTCATCACCCTGCCCCACTCCACCCACGTATGTCCGAACCTACGTTCAGCAGCAATAGATGAGCCAGCGGTTGACGTCCTTCTGCAGACGAAGTTGGATCGGGACTTCATGATAGGCCCGTTCAGTCAGTCTCCCTTTAACATCTGGAGGGTTAGCCCTATCGGGCTTGTACAGGGAATATTTTCAAATTAAAACGTCTGGTGTATGATCTGTCAGCGCCTCATTCTTCCGTGGCTCCCAGTCTCAACTCGCTCGTTCCCTCATCAAGTGGAGGGAGCGATATTATTTCGCGACCAAATTGACCTTCCGGTCTGAGAGTAGTCCTTGGGCAGCCAGGGCAGATCTGGCCATGTGGGAACACTTTCTTAGTAATTGGAACGGTGTGTCCCTGTTCATCCCAGTCGTGTCCACGCAGTCACCTCAGGTGGTGACCGATGCGGCGGCATCCACAGGATGCGCCGCCATTTTTTGGCCATTTGTGGTTCGTCGCCCTTTGGCCTCCTCAAGCACTAGCCACACCAGGCTTCACTACCACGTCAGCCCTCTTTGAGCTCTTCCCCATCGTAGCAGCCGCTCACCTATGGGGTCACCATTGGTCTGGACAGACTGTGGCTTGCACGACAGACAATCGAGCCACAGCCAAGATCATCAGCAAGGGCAGGCCTAAATCCAGGCCCGTCATGCCCTTCCTCCGCAGACTGGTCCAGCTATCCCTACAGCGTCAGTTCAATGTTTACTGCTCATTCATTCCAGGGAAGTTTAACTCAGCGCTTATTGTCATTCCCTCCTAGCACTGTCATGCAGCACGATACGCCAGTACGTGGCCGGGGTGCCGCACTACTTGTCACTTCAAGACCCCGCGAGGCCTTCGGCGTTCTCCTACCACGCAGTGAGGGCTCTACTACGTGGAGTGCAGAAACACCAGCCGCCAGTCAGCCCTAAGTGGCTGCCTATCACGGGGGAGATCTTCGAGGGATGTCTGACATCCTGGATAGGCCCCTTTCGGTCTCCTCCTCAGCACCGCCCTGCAGGCTGCGATACACATGGCGTTTTTTGGGTTTCTACGGCCCAGCGAGTTCACTCGCAGCCACCCAGCCGGTCCAGTCTTGCATAGAAGTAGTCTGCCGCCACCAGGATCACTACGTCCTTCACTTGGCGACATCCAAAACTCAGCAGCGAGGTTCCGGAGTAGATGTTCACCTGTACAGGACTCACAACAACTGGGGCCCAGTTGCCGTGTTAAACCGCTTGACGGCACTGCTATCCGACCACCCAGGGTCCTGTCCGCTTCTGCCCTTTACGGTGTAACCCCTCAACTCGTCGCAGTTCGCGGAACATGTCCGGGGCCTTCTCGGCAATCTTCACTTGGGCCCCAGCCAGTACTCCGGGCATTCATTCCGGATTGGGGCGGCCGCGGCGGCCTCAGGACAGGGGGTTCCGGACCACGTGATCGGGGAGCTGGCTCGGTGGACATCGGCCTGCTTCTCTCGCTACGTTCCTATCCCACAGTTGGAGATGGCTCAGGCCTTTGCTCGTCTTACTCAGTGACATTACCTTTAATAAATAATTATCCCCTACCTGAAGGTTTTTGCCCCCTTATTTTGGTGTACCATACGGTAGACCAAGGCACACTTTCAGGTCTATTTCATGTTGGTGAGTTTTGTGTTGTTCCTATATGTCATCTTTACTCATGTCGTCCGTAGGGCTCTAGACCATAAATTGGAAGGCCGGGTACCGGCCTGAAGTTATGGGAGGAGCCCGGAGGGTATTTAAGCAGCCCAAAGGCCGCCGGTCTTTGTCGGTTTCCTGTGCGTGATACCCACCCACCCTCCCCTTTTTAAAAACCTCTTCCAAGTATTCTTACCCCAGACTGAATACTCATTCTACATTATTCCATAACTACTTCTTACCATTCTTTATCTAGGGTATGCCCCCTTATTTTGGTGTACCATACGGTAGACCAAGGCACACTTTCAGGTCTATTTCATGTTGGTGAGTTTTGTGTTGTTCCTATATGTCATCTTTACTCATGTCGTCCGTAGGGCTCTAGACCATAAAATATATATATATATATATATATATATATATATATATATATATATATATATATATATATATATATATATATATATAAAATACACTACCTGAACGCCACTAACTAACCTGCCTGTCTAATCTAGCTAAATCTATCACCATCCGCACACTATACACAGCCACGGCAGCCTTATATAGTGTGGGGCATGGACTTAGTCCCCCTGAGCCATGATTGGCTGATTGGCCAAAAGGCTTACCTGTAGCAAAAAGTGGTTGCAAAGGGTTTACAACCACTTTAATATGGCTGCTGAGAACCCAGAAGGTCAGGAAGTGCATTGTTGGTAGTCGGTTCCTCTGGCAGCAAACAGCCTCATTAGTTTGTCATTATTCTCAATTATGAATCAGTTGTAATTGCCTCGAACCTATGTGTGACATAAACCCAAAACTATGCCTAGTAGTAATCACTAATAGTACAGAGCTAGAAGTATTGGGGCAGAAAACAATGAATAAGTAAATACTTTACTGGGCCATGGACAATCCAGGTAGGATTCATGACACATACAGAGATGCAATCCTCAATAGCAGGGAAACAAATACACTTGCGCACGAATGTGTTAACCAGACGATTCAAAGTTCAGAGTGGATAGTATCTTTAGGCCATTCTGCCCTCCAGGATAGGGATATCCTAGCAGTCAAAAAAGAGAATAGAATAAAGAGGGCGCACCAGCCTTGGGCATTATCCTTTGATATATTTATTATAAGAAAAAAATTATTAAAAACTACTCACAAAGATGGAAAGAAAACCACACTGTAACAATGTTTGGCTTGTGACAATCCGTCTACAGATAGCAGTCTCCAGATCCTGAAGAGAGGACGTGCGAACCACTGTAGCTGACACGTTTTGAATGATTACCGTCTTCCTCAGAGCCTAGCAGTATTATCTCCTACAGCTACTTATGTATGTGTGTTCATCTACAAGGCACATCCCTAAGCAGCTCTGGTGCCCCACCCCCATTCGTTGGTGGTTCAATGAAAGACCATGTACATATATACATATATGCTCATACGCACATGCATACATATGCACTCACATGTACACCTATTCAAATATGTTTTTAATCTGAGGAATATGATACATTGAGTCTCTCTCTCTCTTTTTTCATCCAAAGTGTGAGAGGTGGGGTATAAGATATCCTCGGTGTGTCTTCCGTGTGTCTCTATGAGTGATTAGGGAGCTGTGTATGAGGTGGCAGATTTGTCTGTGTTGTCCTCTACAATAAGTCTTCAACAATATGGTGGACAGTGTCCACAACAGCTGACTTCGATCCTGTGCGACAGCTGGCGCACAGGAAGTGACGTCTGGACTGCACTTCCATTTTCTAAGAGTACAAGGAAGTAAACAAGACGGCGTGCGTTCCACCTGCCGTTTTGGGTACTGAAATGCTTCTGGTAGTGAAGCAAATGTTAAAACAAGCAACTATGCACTCTGGATAAGGACCGGAATGTGGGTGATCGATGGAATCCGGACCCGATGTGTTCGATTTGGTATGGCCATTGCTATTTTTGATATTGATACTGAGAGTAATATTGATACTAATATGGGTACCATTAGCACCATTGCCGCTTTGGACTACATCTAGATACATCCCAATTGCAGTCAATATTGCATTTGTCTTTGCACACATTGTGTGTGTATACATATGCAGATCCAGTATAAGTACATGTGTAGAAATCTGGGATCTATAATAAATAATATATATGTGTATGTGATTGTGACATGTGTACATGTCGATATGTGACTAGGTGTACATGTGAGTGCATATGTATGCATGTGTGTATGTGCATATATGTATACATGTATATGCATATGGTTTATTTTTGGAGCTCCTAGCTAAAGTTTTCCTTTCATTGGACCACCCGTGAATGTGGGTGGGTCACCGGAGCTGCTTAGGGATGTGCCTTGTAGATGAACACACATATATAAGTAGCTGCAGGAGATAACACTGCTAGGCTCTGAGGAAGAAGGTAATCCCTTGAAACGCGTCAACCAGCCGTGGTTCGCATGTCCTCTCTGCAGGATCTGGACCAGGCTATCAGTAGACAGATTGTCACAAGCCAAAGATTGTTACATTGTGGTTTTCTTTCCATCTTTGTGAGTAGTTTTTAATACATTTTTTCTTCTAATAAATATATCAAAGGATAATGCATAAGGCTGGTTCGCCCTCTTTTTTCTATTCTCTTTTTAGACATGCAATCGTGATTTAGCCCTGGGAAGACATAAAAAAGTGCTTGTAATAAAAGGCAGTGGCTTCAGCAGACTTTTTATTACAAACGCTTTTTTATCTACCAAAATGTGAGTGTATTTTCTTTTTTTATATTAAATATTTCCCGTTGTAAAATGGAATTACACTATGTGTCTCCCTTCGTCTCTTTTTTATAATCACATTATACCGGAGAAATCATCTATCCGGTTTCTTGTAATTTACCATCTAATCGGAGGTCGTGTCTGCTGAGGCAGTCTTCCCTTTCCCTACATCACAAGCTTGATTGACTCATTAGGTGCATACCTGTTTTGCCGTGTACACACGATCGGACATTCGGACCACGAAATCCTGGGATTCCGACGGTTGTTGGCTCAAGCTTGTCTTGCATAAACACAGTCGCACAAATTTTGTCGTAAATTCCGATAGTCAAGAATGCGCTGAAGTACAACAGCTATGACGGCACTATAAAGAGGTAGTTCAATAGCCAGTGCGCCACCCTTTGGGCTCCTTCTGCTAATCTCGTGTTTATATCATGTTAGTAGAAGTTTGGTGAGTGATGATTCGCGATTTTCAGCCTTGTGCTTTTCAGTTCGTTACTGCTCTTCAATTTGTGCGTGTAGTCAGTTCACATCTGGTTTTCAGTGCGTATTTTTATATTACGTATTTGATTTTCAGTGCGCTCTTGTCCGCTCGTTTCTGATTTTCAGCTCGCTCTTCTCAGGCCTTTCTGATTTTCAGTGCGTTCTGTTAGTTTGTTCTGACCAGCCAACCGTTTTGAAGCCATGTTGCAGGTATGTACTCATCGTAGAGTTCGTGCTGTGCAGGGGCTTGGTGTTGGGGTTCTTACTTCGACCCAAGTCCAGTCCATGAACAGGGTGAGGAGAAGTTCATGGACAAAGAATTGTTTGCTCCAGCGTGACCAATTCTCTCATATGCCTTTGTTGCGGGAGATCCGTGAGAATACTCCTGATGATTTCAGGAATTATCTCCGGATGACGAACCCTGTTTTTCACCGTCTGTTGGCTTTGCTGTCCCCTTATATTACGAAGCAGGACACCTGCATGCGGCAAGTCATCACTCCCGAGCAGAGGCTTGTCACCACCTTGCGGTACTTGGCGATAGGGAAAAGTCTGCAGGACATCAAGTTCTCAACAGGCATCTCCCCCCAGGCTCTGGGGATCATTATTCCATAGACCTGTTCTGCCAGCATTCAGGTCCTGCAGAAGGACTATATTAGGGTACGTTTTATCCTTTAACATCACATTATATGTATTTAAATAAATGTATTTTTAAAATAAATTTGTATTTTAAACTGAAAAATATTTCCTTTAATTTACTGCTTGTGTTTCTTTTTGCTGTCTCCTAGATTCTCCAATGTGTTTTTTTTTTGGCCATTTTCTTCAACAGTTCCAATGTAATTTCTTTGATACATGAGGTGACAATCTCTCTTCTTCAGCTAACTATTATGTTGTGGGTCTACTACACACAAACCTTCTTTTTGTTGTTAATGTATGTAATGCATTAATGATAATAATATTCATAATTTTCAGCACCCTGAATACATTTTTTGTAGTGACGATAATGGCCTGATTGATGCAAATTATAAAGCACTGTGGGTGTTATTTACTAAAGGAAAATCCACTTTGCACTACAAGTGTACTGCAAAAGTGCACTTGAAAGTGAACTGAAACTGCACTTGAAAGTGCACTGAAACTACACTGAAAGTGCACTTGTAGTGCAAAGTGGATTTGCCTTTAGGAACTAACCCCCATTGTCACTGTAAATACCAACTTAAGCAAAAAACTGCTATTGAGCATTGAAAGAAGAAGCCACACATTGTTGAGTAGAACAATTTTTACTCTGTGCATATTCACATGTGCGTTTAGAAAAGGGTTTTTTGGAATATATATATTTTTTTGGGACAGTAGAAATATCCTTTTTGTGGTAAACCGGCATGTTTTTAAAAACATAACTCAGGAACTTATAAAGTTCAACTTTGATAAACTGAAGGCAATATCAGACATTAGTATGTCCAAACTGTGTTGATATTGCCTTCATCAGATGGGGTGATGTGAAAGCCAAATTTTGAAGATGCACACAAATCAAAATGGGGATTTCACTCCTGATCTCATGCCTAGGGTCAACATGTGCTAGCTCCCATCAGGGAGGATCAATGGACGTGTTTTGGAGTACAACCCCTTCCTCTCAGCGACTTGAGTTGAGAGAAAGGGGTTGCACCCACAAAACGCATACTTTGATATCCCGTGATGGCAGATAGCACATGTTGACACACTGTGTGCATCCTTAAAATTTGGCTTTTAAAATTTTTTAGAAAAGTTCTAATAAAAATAAAAAAATTCAAAAATGTTGGTGTGTTTTATATTCTGCCTAAAACATCAATGATGTTTTTGAGTTGATGTCTTCCTTGATCTTCTGTAAATCCTGATTGCACACCATGATCTCCCCGATGAGGGCGTGTGCACTTGCACTTGTGAAATTAGATTTTTCTTCCACAACATCCACATCACCTAAAATAAAATATAAAATATGCAGGCATCCATCTGTTACCTGAAGCTGTGGTCACTATTTCGCCCACTTCATAAACCTCTCCTTCCTCCACTTCCCCTTCTTTAGGAGGTTGGGGGTCCCTGGTGTCCTCTGACGTCCCGATTCTTTTCTCCCCTATGTGAATAAAAAATAGGTATACTTAGCACACAGATATTTGAGGCAAGAAATAGGAATATGAAACATTGCTTGAAGTGTCGTACAATTGTCTGTTTTGGCAGAGTTCCAAGCTGAAGACATGATTTTTTCCCTTTCTTCAAGCTGGAATACTTACCTTTTTGGGTAAAGTTTCCCCCCTGGAGACACCCCTAGTATCCACTGGATCACCTGTGTGGGACACCCTAAAAAGTTTGTTCTGGTGTCCCACACTAGTGCTCCTGCGTCCAGATGTGTAAACAACTGCTGAGTGTCCTCTCCTTACACTGAATCAAGTTTGCATTTCATTCTAGTTACAAACCCACCAAGACAACAATGTCCTAAACTTCTTTTAATCCAAATAGGCATGAACAAATGTAGTTAACCTGCATCTGCCAAAAACATCATATTAGTGGGCAAACTAACGATGTTTACTACGAACGATTTACTGTGCCCACGAACCAGAAACTGTACAACAGTAAATAAAAGCACATGGAGCAGCACGAACTTAATAAGAAGAATAGGAACACATGACAAAATACTTACTTTTTTGCAGCACCTGCTCCCTCAATTTGAGGTCTGATCATTGTTTCCTCAATTGATCCTTGGAACGCCGTACCCCAACATTCTTCTGCAGGCTTTTCACAACTTTAGTCATGATCTTGGCCTTTTTGACATTTGGGTTTGGGTAAGGTCCATGCTTACCATCATAGTCGGCCCTCTTCAAGATGTCCACCATCTCCACCGTCTCTACAAAGGACATATTAAAGGCCTTAAAATCTCCTCCAGGATCGGGATGTTCATGGCTCTGGGCTTTTGTCATTGCTGCTGTCTTCGTCATACGTACGATCTGTGAGCGGAGAATGGAGTAGCGGAAGCGCCGATCGTTCTAACGAAGGTACAATTTGAACTTGGGGCATCAGTGGCCTATACTGTTTAGAGATTGAAGCCTATATTGGGACAATATTATGCAAGTTTAGCCTGACATTAGGGTTTGTCTTGTGTAGTGTCTTGCAGATAAAATGGATCGATTCAACGATCATAATTTCCTCCCCCAATTCATTGATTTGTACAGAGAACTGCCCTGTTTGTGGCAGACAAAACACCCCTTTTATACAAATTGACTAAAGAGAAAGGCAGCACTGGATAAATTGCTGGAATTTGGAAGCCGCAGATCCCCACAGTAGACATCAACTATTTGAAGTGCAAAATTGGTGGCCTGAGGAGCACATATAATAGGGAGCGCAAGAAGGTCCAGGATTCCCCGAGATCAGGAGCAGCAGCAGATGACATTTATGTCCCCAAGCTGTGGTACTACGACAGACTGTGATTTCTGTCAGACCAGACTGAAATCAGGCCATCACTCTCAACCCTTCCTTCCACTCTTCCTTCCACCCCAGCTGAGGCTTCCGACGTACAACCTGGGCCTTCCACCCAGGAAGAAGATGTGGAGGAGCCCATCTTGAGTCAGGTATAGCATTGTTCAACATATTTCTCAAAATTGTGTTTGATTGATGAACAATAAACTAAAACTATGTCCCCTTTTCATACACAGGAAATGCTCAGCCAGGAGGAGGCTGTAGAAAGTGGCAGCCAGAAGGTGGCAGGGGAAAGTGGCAGCCAGGAGGTGGCGGGGGTAAGTGGCAGCCAGGAGTTGGCCAGGCCCAGTAGCCTGACCGAATCCCAGGTCCCTCCCCTCCGCCTTCAACAAAAAAGGCCCAGGAAGGGGAGGAGCGTGGAGGAGTCAGCACTTGGGTTAATTCGGCAGGCTTCTGCGGCCCTCAGAACCCCCCCAGTCTTCTTGAACAAAATGCAAGACATGGAGGTGAACACAAGAGACAGAGGGGAAAAAAATACCCTAGAACACTAAAAATGAAGGAATATGGGGTAAAATTAAAGAATAATTTTGATAAAGGAATAAGAAAAAGAATTATAGAATGACAGAAAGTAAGGAAGTAAGGGGGAAAGCTGTAAAGTTCACTAAGAGAGTTAAAATATGTTCTTGGAATGTGCGGGGGTAAAAGACCAGGCTAAAAGGCGGGCAATTTTTTCTATGGCCAGCACGGGTGGATCCAGAATGCTTTGCCTGCAGGAGACACATCTTGAAAAAGAAACATATTGTGTTTTAAAACACAGGAAATATAAGATACAATACCATTCTACGCATACCTCCTATTCAAGAGGGGTAAGTACTTTGATAGATCCTGGAATGGGATTCTCCTGCAGGCAAAGTATGGTAGATGTAAATGGAAGATATGTTTTTTTTTTTTTGTGGGATGGAAGATAAAGAGTGTGTGATAGCCAATGTGTATATTCCTCCCCCATTTAAAACGGAAATTTTGTGTGATCTGATAAGGTTCATTGTGGACAAGCCAGGTATAAGCTATAGTAGAAGGGATTGGAATGTAATCCCTTTTTGGTTAGAGATAATTAAGAATACAGAGGAGGTCACAGCTAGCTTGAAGGAATTTAGAAGCATAAATGCAGGGTCTATGTCACTGGGAATAATTTGGGATACTTTGAAAGCGTTCCTTAGGGGCGTACTGATACAAAAAATATCTCAGATTAAGAAGCAGTCAACAGCTAAAGAAATTGCAGCGAGAGAGAGAGAGTAAGGTGGGCAGAAATGGGGTATCTGGAGGTACTGACAGTAGATAGATATAGGGAATGGGTGGAGAAACAAGAAAAATATAAGAGATTAGTATTGGAGAAAGAAGAAAATAAAAGATTATTTCAGAGGCAGAGTCTTTTTGGAGAGGGAGAACAAGTCGGGAGAATCTTGGCTTTAATAGCTAAGGCAAATAGTCCATCTGCCATTATACCAGCAATCTTAGGCAAGAAAGGTAATATCAAAAGGACCACCTTGTGGATAGCAAACAAATTTAAAAAAAATTATGAGGAACTGTATAATAAGTCAAATATTAATGTAGAAGGAGAAATGTGGGATTTCTTTAGGAAAATAAAAGTACCCCAGTTATCTGAGGAAGATAGGGAGGGATTGGAGACTCCATTGACGCTAGAGGAGTTACAAAAAGTAACAGCAGAAATGGCAAACCAGAAAGCCCCGGGACCGGATGGTTTGCCAATAGAAATTTATAAAAAAAATTTGGGGATATATTACTTCCAAAACTCTTACAGGTGTTCAATGGAGCCTTCGGGGAAGGGAAGTTACCGCTATGGCAAAAGAAGGGAAAAACCAGCTGGAGACAACCTCATACAGGCCTATATCATTATTGTGCTCAGACGTAAAAATCCTGGCAAAAGTACTGGCAGCAAGATTAAATAAAATAACTAAAGTGGTGCACTCAGACCAGACTGGTTTTATACCAGATAGATCCACAAGTGTGAATATAAGACAAGTATATTTAAACGTGCAGATTCCAATAGAAAACAATGGGAATAGAGCAATCTTGTCCCTTGATGCGACCAAGGCCGTTGACAGCATTGAGTGGCATTATCTATGGAAGGTCCTGGCTGAATTTCAGTTTGGGCTAATTTTGTACAATGGATAAGATTGCTATATAAGGGACCTAGGGCTAAGGTGAGGATAAACGGAGAGTGTTCTGATCTGATCCAGTTGGGGAGGGGGACGAGGCAGGGGTGTCCATTATCACCCCTGCTCTTTGCCCTCGCAATGGAGCCATTGGCTATCGCACTGAGAATGTCCCAAGAAGTACAGGGATTTAAAAGGAAAAAAGTAGAGGAAAAGGTTGCTATGTATGCAGAGGATGTGCTGCTGTTTCTTGGGGATACGCGGTCCTCATTGGTGGCAGCAATGAGGATGATTAAAGAATTTGGATATTTTTCCGGATTGGAAATGAATTGGGACAAATCAGTACTTTTGCCAATAGATCCCTTAAGGGAACCATTGCCGCAGCAGGTAACCTAAATAAGAGTAGTCAGTCAAATGAAATACTTAGGTGTGAATATGACAAGGGACCCAGGGCAGTATATTACAGGAAATATAGTTCCACTCATGACAAAGCTGAGACAGAAAAGTAGAGTATGGAAAAGCCTCCCCCTCTCGGTAGCTGGAATGTGTAATTTATTTAAAATGGTGTGGATGCCACAAATTTTATATGTGGTACACAATTCTCCAGTTTGGATTCCCAAGCACTGGTTTAATAAAATAGAAAGTGTGTTCAGTGAATTAATATGGAATAATGGGGTGGCAAGGATCCGCTTACAAGTCTTACAGAGGCCAAGGGAGGTGGGAGGCTTGGCACTGCCAAATATGAGGTATTATTTTTTGGCAGCCCAAATACAGTATATGAAAGGAAGTAACCTATCAGAAGAAAAGGAGGTAGGAAATAAGCTCCTGTTGAATGATACCTGTCATAGTACAGTTGTGGAGGCGGTGGAGGCCGACTCTTTTGGATCTAGGTACAATTAATGGTAAAATGCTGGGAGTCTGTTAAGATCATGCTGGGATATAGTGGATTCTCCCCAGTATGGGAAAATAAAAATTTAGATGAACTTAAAGTAATGGGGAAAATAGAGGAATGGGACCGGAGGGGCATCCACTGCCTAATACAGCTGTACAAGGAAGGTAGACTGAAATCATTCCAGGAGATAAGGGAAGAATATGAGGTCCCAAACTGTTCCCATAACGCTCCCATTACATTCTACAGATACTATTAGGCACGCTCTGGATACACAATTTAGAGGGAAGACACTAGAGTGGAGTTACTTAGGAAACTAGTAAATACTAAAACAACTAAAGGATTAATCTCTGATATGTATGGTTACATAAGGGGAGCAGAACAAAAAAGAGAGGTAGAATCCGGTAATAGGGCAAAGTGGGAGAGGGATGTGGGCCCAATAACAGAGGAACAATGGGGTCGGGTCTTGGCATTGGGTACTAAGGTCTCACTTTCTCCCTCGCAAACTATATCCCAGCTATACTTGATAAACAGGACATACTATACGCCCTTGAAGTTATTTATGTTTGGGAAAAGACAGGATGCAGAATGTAAGAGGTGCGGGGATAGGAGGGGGGATTTGGTGCATATGATATGGCGATGTCCCAGGCTATATAGATATTGGAAAGAAATAATAGAAAAAATAAACTTGGTGTTTGGGACATCATTAGAGGTGGAGGCCAAAAACTGCATATTAGGTCTAATGGAAGAGGAAGGCATGCCAGGAGATACACAGATAGCAGTAACCAGATGTTTATTTCAAGGGAGAAAACTGATTGCACATAGATGGCAGAGGAGAAATCCCCTGAGGGTAATATAATGGATGCAAGTAGTAAAAGATACGATAAAGAAGGAGGAATATATATATATATATAGGAAAAGGGGCAACTATAAGAAATATGAAAGAATATGGAAAAAATGATTGGAAGTGGGATAAGTGTGAGTGAGGAATGGAAGGTACAAATGTAAAATGGGTGGGAGGGAAACTGAGAATGTAGGAGGGATGTGAAATGGATATGGGGGAGGGATAAGGTGGGGGGGGGGAGAAAAAAAGGGAAATGTGGTTAGTTTTTGCATTATTGTGATCGTTTTGACCTGGTCCCCTCTTTTTCTATGTTTTCTCTTCCCCTTTGTTGTTTCTGTCTCCCATTTGTCTTTTACATGGGGGAGGGTATGATATATATTAAGGGGAACATTGGATTAATATGTATGGAAAATAATTGTATTTTCTTAAATAAAAATAATTGAATAAAAAAAAAATGCCTCTTTTGTGAGGAAGTGATAGATATGGCCCTAAATAATGGGTTGAGGGGCGAACTCACAAGCAAAACCCACCTCTGTGAGTTGGACCATCCTCCTCCTCCTCCTGACACAACTCCAACACCAGAGCCACAGCCTGGAAGCAAGCGTGGAAGGAAGCATGTAAGTATGTAAGGAAGACAAGAGAGTGATGGCCTGGGTTCAGTCTGGTCTGGCAAAAGATGCAGGCTGTAAGCCCACAGCCTGGGGACATATATGTCACCTGCTGCTGTTCCTGATCTCTCGAAGTCCTGAACCCGGATTGTGCTCCCTATTAAATGGACTCCTCAGGCTCCCAATTTTGCCTGTCAAATAGTTGATGTGTGCCCTGGGGTACAAAGGCGTCGCCAATTTTACCAGTTTATCCAGCGTTGCCTTCCTCTTTATTTTGTTATGACTCCTAATAAATGTCTATTTTTTGTCTAAAATCATTGGCTATGTGTTAAAATTAAAAAAGGACAGTTTGTTTGTGAGTAGGCAGGTACATTTCAAAAAAACAATGTCAAATTAACAAGGGACATCAAAACCAACCAATCTCATTGAGGTTAAAAAATACAAGATAATAATGGTGTTGTGGTAACTTGACACACAAAACGAAAAAAATATTTTGGAGATCACTAGAACCGGAGATCTTGATTAAAAAAAAAAAAAGGAGATTACTATAAACAAAAATTAAAAACATTATTCTGGAGATCTGGCGAAAAAAATAAAAATGTATTCATGAGATCACAAGAAATAATAAAGAAATCAGTTTGTCAGAACTCTGTGTGAATATCAGCTGCAAAACAACTTCATAATTCTAGCATTATAAAGAAGAAGAGAATGCGCTGCATTGAAAGATTTCAAAATTTGCAGCGTGACAAATGTGCTATTTCCATTACAAATGCTAGTTTTACCAGACCGACTGATTCCATCTCGTACTTGATTCAGAGCATGCCTGGAATTTTGTGCGTCGGAATTGTGTACACGCGCTCGGAATTTCCGACAACGGATTTTGTTGTCGGAAAATTTGAGATCCAGCTCTCAAATTTTTGTTGTCGGAAATTCCGCCAAAAAATGTCAGATGGAGCCTACACACGGTTGGAATTTCCGATAACAAGCTCCCATCGAACATTTGTTGTTGGAAAATCCAATCGTGTGTACGCGGCATTTGAGTTCAATCTCTCCGGTTTCTGGTTTGGATTTTCTGGTGGTGGATCTTCTGTCAGCAAGTTTTCTAGCACATTTTTTTTGTTTTCAATTCACAATGATGTTTTTGATTGGTTTTGAATTGCTTTTTGGACACTTTCATCATCATATCGTTTACCTTATGGTTTTCACCAATGTTTTTTCACCAGTGATGTGCCCTCTGGACATTATCCTTGGACACTATTTTATTTAATGGCTTTCTATTGCAATATTTGCACATTATCACTATTGTATTTATCACTTTTTGTTTAGAGGTTCACAGTTGTAAAAGTAAAAAGTAAAGTAAAGTAAAAGTTTTACATGTAAATTTTGTTTATATACACTTTCCAGTCTCAGTTCACATTGTGATCATTCATTGGCACTGCACTTATTCTCTACACGTTTATATTTTGCAATTGATCCTTTGCTGTGCCGGATGCTACCTAATGATCCAAAAGAGACAGCGCGGTATGTTTGTTTTGTTTTTCATATGAATAACTTAAGACCCATCTCCCTGCTCCCTTTTGCCTCCAAGCTCATCGATCACCTTGTCCACGACCAAATGAGTTGCTACCTCACTGACAACAACCTTCTCGATCCCCTACAGTCTGGCTTCTGCCCACAACATTCCACTGAAACTGCCCTACTAAAACTCACCAACGACCTAACTGCTAAAACCAACAGGCAGTACTCCATGCTCATACTCTTGGACCTCTCTCCTGCCTTTGACACAGTTGACCACCTGCTCTTCCTCAGCAAACTCCACTCTCTTGGCCTCCGTGATTCTGCTTTATCCTGGTTCTCCTCCTACCTATCTTAGTGCACTTTCAGTGTCACTTACAACTCTATCTCCTCTGCTCCTCTTCCTCTTTCTGTTGGGGTACCCCAAAGCTCCAACCTTGGGCCCCTCGTATTCGCTCTCTATACTTCTTCCCTGGGCCAGTTGATAACCTCCCAAAGCTTCCAATACCACCTCTATGCCGACGACTCCCCGATCTATCTCTCCACTCCTCAACTCACCCCCTCGATCTTCTCACAGATTACAAACTTACTAAATGACATATCAGTATGGATGCAGTCTTAATTTAGTCAACTAAAATGACTAAAACATTTTAGTCGACTAAATGAATACTATTTTAGTCTACTAAAATACGACTAAAACAATTGAGATGACTAAAATGAGACTAAAACTAAAAGCCATTTTAGTCAAAAGACTAAATTGAGACTAAAACTAAAATGGCATTTTAGTCAAAAGATTATGACTACAACTAAATTGCAATTACTGAAATGTACTGGAGATTTTAGTCGACTAAAACGTAGGACATTTTAGTCGACTAAAATGTACTGGAGATTTAGTCGACAAAATACGACTAAAACTAAAACAATTGCAGAAGACTAAAATGGGACTAAAACCAAAATGCCATTTTAGTTCTAAGACTAAAATAAACACTGTATGGATGTCACACCACTTTCTCAAGTTCAATCTTTCTAAAACTGAGCTTGTTATATTTCCTCCTTCCCGGTCCCCTCTCCATGACTTTACCATTAAGATCAACAGCACAACCATTGGTCCCTCAACACATGCCAGGGTGCTGGGTGTAATCCTTGTCTCTGACCTCTCCTTCAGCCCCCACATCCAATTACTGGCTAAATCTTGCTGACTCAACCTCTGTGACATCTTCAAAATTCGCCCCTTCCTGACTAAGGACACCACAAAGCTTATTAACTTATTCACTCCTTGGTTATTTTCTGCCTCGACTACTGCAACTCTCTCCTTAATGGCCTACCCTTACACAGGCTATCCCCCCTTCAGTCTATATGAATGCTGCTGCTAGACTCATACACCTCACTAACCGATCCGTGACTGCTGCCCCTCTCTGTCAATCCCTTCCCTGGCTTCCATTACCCCACCGTATAAAATTCAAAATACTAACCACAACATATCAGGCCATCCACAACATTGCCCCCAGCTACATCACCAACCTCATCTGAAGATATCACCCAAATCGTGCCCTCCGCTCCTCCCAGGACCTCCTGCTCTCTAGCTCCCTTGTTGCCTCCTCCCATGCTCGACTACAGGACTTCACTAGAACCTATCCCATCCTCTGAAACTCCCTGCCCCAGTAGGTCCGATCAGCCCCTACCCTGTAAAACTAATTTATTCAGGGAAGCCTATCCCACACCCACCTAAGAACTGTACCCAAGCCATCCCCATCAAATATTCCCCTGCAGCTATTACCTTTTTTACCACCTCCCCCCTCCTATCACATATCTGGTGCTAGAGGCCAATGGGGAGAGAGGGCTTCCCTTGCGGCTAATTTCCAGACATCCCTCTGTTAATTAATAAATTATTAATAAAAGAAAATTATTTAAATGAGTGAAAGAAAAGCTGCGGCTCAGAGTGAGATACACACCAAAGCAAAAATAAAAATAAAGAAGCCGCGCTAATATGTGACAAACATGTAAATAAACATTGAAATATTACCTTATCACAAAAATATAAAAACATTTTTTGGGGAAAAATAGAACTTTAATAGCACCCCAAAACTTTAAGATCGTAAAAGCCCTCACTGTATGGTAAATCCTAAACCCTAAACCCTATACAGAGGAATTCAAAATCATGACCTCACTTTAAAGAGAGTCTAGAGCTAAAGGTAATAATGGGTGTCTAAAATCTGTCACTCAAATATAATATAGTATAAGAGGTGAAACTCGGGATCTACCCTAAAAGTTTTGGGGTGCTATTATAGTTCTATTTTTCTCCTATTTGTCCACCAAATTTTTTTTTATATGTTTGTGATAAGGTAATAATTGAGTCCATATTATGAGGGGGATTGGGTAGTACTTAATATATGAGAATATGATGGTAAGGAGTTGACAATGATTGCTATCGTATTTTAAGTTTGACACTAGGGGTTAGTGTTGAGTCCATTCCCTTCGTTTTTTTGTTTTCTTCTGTGGGTGGGAGTTTCTATGGATGGTTTTGGGTAACCCATTATCATCTAATAGTTAGTTTGAGCCTCTCTCCCCAATATCCTTTTGTTAGTGTGTCAGCCTGCTATTGTGACTAAGCCCTCAATACAGTAGTAACTGACGGTTTCATAGAGAATGTAGTTGGGTTGGATATACCCCCACAATAATAGTTAGGTAATCATTGCCCGTTAGTAACTGATCTAGGTAGACCTTTTTATAATCGTTTTAACTGTTTTTATTATTTGGAAAACCTTTCCTTTATAATAAGGCTAGTACTGATGTAGAGGTTGATTTGCCAGTCTCTTATATGGAGCTTTGAGATCTGCCACGAGACTCAGATCGAGGCGTGGCTCCTTCTGTGTACTATTTAGCGCAATGAGTCAGTGAGTCACCCATACCCAAGGAAGACGTCAGTTTATGATGAAACGGGCATCGGACGGAGTGGCCTGCTGACGTCATCTCATTGTGATCCCGAGAGGATAGGAGTTTGCTAGCCGGCCGGCTTGTTTTACAATTGATGCTACTTTTTAAAGTTTTTCATGGAGGTGCAACCTTTAATATAAATAAACCTGTGTGTTACATTTTACACTATGGCGAGTTCTTTCCTTTTTGGGTGTACCTGCCTGGCTCATGTTTATGACCACTGAACACCGTTTGCCCTGGTCTGAATGTGTGGGTGATCTGCCTAATATTTACCAAGAATCCATGTGTGCTGACAGCTCAACAAATTCTGGATAAGGGCCCTGGCTGGGTTGATAGCCACAAGCACGATTAAGCTTACCTCCGGTAAGCACGCATTTTATGTGATGGAGGATTAGTCTGTCGTGGTGTTCAGAAGTTGTTCAATCAGAATGAATATTCAAGATATATACATCTCACTTGCAGCTGATGGACTTTGTTATGTATCAGTTTTTATTAAGTTCATATTCAATTGTGGTAATTCACAGATTGTTTATGTATCATTATGGTGATTCACTGATTGTTTATGTATCATTCACTATTGAGTTCACATTGAACTGTGGCTATTCACTGAATGTTTATTTATTTACATGTTTGTCACATATTAGCGTGGCTTCTTTATTTTTATTTATATTTTTACCACAATAGCTTTAAATTTGTGGCATAAACCAACATGGTGACTCACTGTGGTTGTTTTTTTGCTTTGTTTGTTTTGAATAGAATACACATGATTCCGATTGCGTTTCCACAAAAGTCTTTGCATTTTTCCTACATAAAAGGCTTTACAGGAACGTTGCATAAAAAATACAACACCCACGGTTTGGCAATTGATGTTACACCATGGGGTCCAATGTTCTCCGTTTGGTAGCAAAATACTTTTATCTGCATGAATCCAATTACAAAAATTATATTTTCCACATTTGAATGTACCTGTCTCCTAATGTGGTAAGTAGGGATGAGCCGAACACCCCCCTGTTCGGTTTGCACCAGAACCTGCGAACAGACCTAAAGTTCGTGTGAACTTTAGAACCCTATTAAAGTCTATGGGACTTGAACGTTCAAAATCAAAAGTGCTAATTTTAAAGGCTTATATGCAAGTTATTGTCATAAAATGTATCAATGCAAAAAAAAACTTTTAAAAATGGCCGTTTTTTCAGGAGCAGTGATTTTAATAATGCTTAAAGTGAAACAAAAAAAGTGTAATATTCCTTTAAATTTCGTACCTGGGGGGTGTGTATAGTATGCCTGTAAAGGGGCGCCTGACCCCGCCCCCCCCCCTGATGCAAGGGGGAAGCCGGACTTCCCCAGTGACGTACGGGTGACCCCGCCCCCCTCTGATGTAACGGAAACCTGCATTACATCAGAGGGGAGCGGGGTCACCCGTACATCACTGGGGAAGCCTGGCTTTTCCCTTGCGTCAAAGGGGGGCGGGGTCACCCGTACATCACTGGGGAAGCTTGGGTTTCCCCTTGCGTCAGAGGGGGTGGGGTCAGGTGGCTAAGACCTTATCAGGCTGTTGGGATTCCCGCAGTGTCTCCATGGAGACAGGATGCGCTGCGCTGGACCATCGGAAGAGATCACCCATCGCTAGACCCCGGAGAAGAGATCACCCATCGCTGGATAGCAAGAGTGGATTACCACCGCTGGAATCTTTTTTTCATTTTTTTTTATTTTTAATAAAGGACTTTTCCCAACGGTGTCTGTGTGTTTTTTAACAATTTTTTACACTTTTCTTACACCCCCTTGTTAAAGGGGGCTTCCAGATTCTGATAAGCCCCCCCACCCGCAGACCCCCACAACCACCGGTCAATGACTTTCAATGACTGTTCTCTGTATTACGGGAGCCGACAATTCATTATAGCCGCGAGTGCTTTTAAATTACTTTTTTTCCTGCAAAAATTACACTTTGTGCAGGGACAGTTCTAAGCACGGGAAACATGCACCCCTTTACAGGCATACTATACAGCCCCCCCCAGGTACGAAATTTAAAGCAATATTACACTTTTATTGTTTCACTTTAAGCATTATTAAAATCACTGCTCCCGAAAAAACAGCCATTTTTAAAACTTTTTTTTGCATTGATACATGTCCCCTGGGGCAGGACCCAGGTCCCCAAACACTTTTTATGACAATAACTTGCATATAAGCCTTTAAAATTAGCACTTTAGATTTCTCCCATAGACTTTTACAGAGTGTTCGCGGCTTTTCGAATTTGCCTGCGAACACCCCAAATTGTTCGCTGTTCGGTAAACAGGCAATGTTTGAGTCGAACATGAGTTTGACTCAAACTCGAAGCTCATCCCTAGTGGTAAGGTATAAAAACAGAGATATTAATGAAATGGCTGTGTTAAATAGTTGCATAAGCGACCTCGCCCGTCTTAGGGTAACTTGAGGTTTTGTGCCTACATATTTTGCTACCACTGGGTCATCAAATAAGAAATGCTAATGTCTTTTCAAAATATTAAACATTTTACTATGTTGTTGAGAATACTGAGTGATGATACAGCATAGCCAAAGGAGTTGATGCACGTTTATGTTTGTAGATCAAAGATTTCCTTGATCTAAGTGTAGCAAGGTCTCTGGCCTTGTCCAATCTAATGAGAACTTTCCAGGCCAAAGATATCTGACATCCTTCTATATGTGGTGGGTTGTGAGGCATAGTGGGTGCAAGGTGGACAAAGGTATTGGGCGCCAGACACTTCTTGGATGTAAAAGAGGTTTTATTTCTCTTAACAGTCCTTTTTGTATTTTTGGGGGGAAAGAGGGTTAGGGCCAGAACACCCTTAAGTAGTTGTAGATTCAATTGGCCAACTCTGAGACTTCAATAGTAGGACAGCCATGTAGGGAAGGGCCCCTGCACATGCAGGAATGCTGTCTCTTATGGCAACAGTCTTTAACAGTTCCTAACTCAAACGTAACATTTTCTTTCAGCTTCACTACAACTGCCTCTTGTAGTTCATCAACACTGAGCTCCTGGTCTCTCACTAGACCTTCAGATTCAATGACTCTGAATCCCTTGAACTCCTCCACTCTTTGTGGTGGTATCTCCCTCAAGCGTCACCCCCGCTTCCTTGCTGGGTCCCTAGCTTGGCACGCCAGATACTTCTCAAGCTTCACCCCTGCTGACCAGTTCAGTCCCTAGCTTGACACACAAGGCTGCTCTGCAAGCATCACCTCTGCTGGTTGGGTCCCTGACTTGATCACTGCCTGAAGTTTCCCAATTCTCCACCGTACCCGTTCAGTGAGAATGTTGCTCTGGTACTTGCTTCAGTTACTCACTGTGGTCCCTGGTAATAAGGCGGTTGGTCCATTTGTGGCAACAGCTTCCCTTCTACCTCCGACCACTGACAGGTTCTCTGGCTGGCAGAACCGTCACTTCTGGTTGGACTGCAAGCCACAATCCCAACCCTGCGCTGCTCTCTTACTTCTGGATAGGCCCTCACACAGCCTAGCAGCCAGATGCCCCCGGGATAGGCCCAATCTCTGGCCTAGCAGCCCGGGGCACACGACACATGTCCACCCAGACAGCCTAAAGGTGGCACAGAACATAGATCACTTGACTCCACCCAACTATATAGGTTCTCCCAGCAGGCCAAGGGATTCAAGAAAACCCCGGCCCATTGGCTGAGATACCCCACATACTCATAACTTGACCTTGGGTTGTCCTTTTCATATCTAGTACCACTAAGTACCCGGCCACCTAGCGGTAGAAGAGAAAAGCGCAACAAGGTCAAACTTAGGGAAATATCAATAGATCTCTAGCAATCAACCAGGATAACTACTCCTGGCAAGTAAATTTGTGAGGAGCTCCTTGCCTAAACTACAGGGTGCTACATAAGTTTTGATCTTTGGAATACTTTCATTTTGTAATAGCTGTTCTTGAGGTTTTTTTTGACAGAGTAGTAAAATCCTCCTCCCTTTTTCGATTTGAATATCCAGAAAGTTAACCTGCTGTTGGTCACATGACATTGTAGATTTCAGAATAAACTCATAACAACTGATCCATGTCATAAACGTATCCAATTCTGAACATGATCATATAGGGCCATGGAAGGTGAAATTTGATTTACAATTGTGGACACTTGGGGGGCTTCTGGGAAAGCTATTGCCAAAACAAATACCATGTGAAGTCAGACATTGCTTTGCCAATTCAAACTAAAAGGAAATCAAGTTGGGGGAGGGGTCAAAATATTTAAATATTTAAATCACACTCTATTCCCAGCTCTTACAGTATGCCAATGCACAAATAAACAATCCCAAATGTCCAAACTTAGTGTGAAATACTTGTATCTTTACTATATACTCCACTTCAGTGAAAACAATTGTAAAAGTGAGCTCTCACCAAATAATTTAACTCTCCAGTGTAAATCGGTCTTAGAAAGAAAAAAAGGAGCGGCGCCAATCTAAGTGTAGCAATAAAAACAGATTATTTAAGGTAATGCACTCACATGAGAGTAAAAGAATACAGTCATGTTGTAGGTGTCATAAATAGCTATTGATCAATACAGGCTGTGCTCAATGTAGTCGTTGGTCCCGGCAGCGCCAGAGGATACCAAGGCAGAGGCAGAATGACATTGCACTTGCATGGGCAGAAAGGTAAAATTCACTGTTTTATTAGATTACTACCTACTAATTTGGCTGACATTGTTTTCTGATCATTTTGCTCCTTCATTATTACATGTTTATAACTGGACTGTTTTCCATATCTGTATGCAAACTTTTTTCTTTCAATAAACTTTAACGATAAAAAAAATTCACCTATAGGTAAAACAAACTACTTCTGGTTTCCGGTGTCTGTATAATATATCTGGGTTTGATATTTTATTTATTATTTTATTAATATGATATTAAAAACTTTGTGAAATTTGGGATGAATTAGAGTGGAGACTGCGTTTATGAAGGGGGGGCGTGACCGGGTGTGAGAAGTGCGGAAGCATGGAGAGCGAGGTGAGCGTGTGAAGTCGCTGGTGGGTTCTCTCTGACTCCCCTTATTGAATCCCGCTACCTCGGAGCTCACAATGCTGGAAGTTGAAGCCAGCGGAGGGGGTCTCTTTGCTGTGTTTTGCCACCGTTTAGCCACCACTATCAGCTCGATGCCTCTAACCCATTCCTGACCACCCCTTACCCCTATGCTGACGCGGGATCGCGGAGGATATTGGCCACTTACTAGCCGGACCGGCTTGGTGATGAGAGGCGGGGTGAAGACCTGGAAGATGACACTCAGCTGCCTCGTGTGATCACCGATGCGAGCCACCTGATCCCCAGCGGCGCTCGAACACCTGACGCTGCAGTGTGGGACACACCAAAGTGCTGGGAGCTGAGCAGAGAGACACGCCAGGGTTGTGCTACACGAGATGCAGTCGGGTCCAGCTTCGGTGTATGGAGAGAGGATAGCTGCCGGGGGGTGAGTTATGTAACTCCACTCACTAAATGTGCTGACTGGCCTGAGAACATATTCTCAATACACATTCTCACTACATTGGACATAAAAGATTCCGGGTCTGATTACCATATTATATCACAACTTGCATATGATGGGATTGAACTATTACTATTGCCATCCTTAAGCTTGCCATATTGGAGATAGAAGATTTTGGGACTGTACACTATATCACAGCATATTATTATATTAATCCCTTGCAATATTTGGGGGAAAAATTATTTGCATCCCTGATCCTGTCCGCAGCGAAATTTTTTATTTTTTTTATTTTCTCTGGCTCCCTATCAACGCTGTTTGAGGGACTCTGTATTTGCATTCCAGTTTTGTTTCTACTTTTTTGTAAAAGACTCGCTGCATGGACAATTACACTATTAGAAAAACTAAGAGAGAAGAGGAGAAAAGATATCAATTCTCCCCTCTCTGGGGTCAAATTACTGGAGAAAAGTGTTCCAGAAAATTGCACTGATTGTAATCTTTTTTTTTTTTTTCCCCTCAAACCTGGAAACTGATGACACTCTGGCTACTTTTTTTTATATATACATAAGTTGTATTATAATTATGACCACGGAGGTTAATCATTAAGGTCTTTATTATTGGCCTACCTTTCTGCCTTGCCTCATTGCGGGATCACTAACTCCATTATATATATTTGTCAAGTATACCATCCTCTTGCCCTATATATCTGGACTTATAAAGGTACATCTTTGATCATATCAGCTATATTCAGAAATAGGTGCTATTATCATTACAGGATTATAGGGCCCAATAGGAGGCTTTTTTTTCTTGTATGTACTAGGGGAGACAATGGCCAGCCTTCTTTGAAGTATATAAGATATAAAAGCCCTTTGCTATTTACCAGTGATTGATGCCCACTGCTTGACGGCTGAAGAGTGAGTATCATTTTGGGCAGGTGGTTAAGGGGGTAGCCCCACTTTGCTTAGTAAGATTGCTATGTCAAGGAAAAAAACCCCAGAGGAGCACTTACCCCAGGATGGGTTTCAAAATACACGCTCCACAAAAGAGAAAAACAACCAAATCGCATTGGCTACTGCGACTAAGTTAGAGAAGTATGCACATTCAGCACCAGTTTCACCTAGTAGGCTGAATGCACACCAAGTACCTTTACAGGTCAAGGACCAAAAGAACCTCACGCTGGATAGAAAGAGCCAGGGTGGTACAGCTTCTAACCTAGCTTCCAATTCATCCACCCCAACTCTCTCAAAAAAATCTACAAATAAGGGTTCAGGGGGACCTAAAACTTCATCAATTATCATCAATTCAGAGGAAAATATACCATTAATCCCCACACCAACTATTACAATAGCTCCAGAAAAGGCTTTGGTAGCTATGGGGGGGGGGGGGGGGACCTACATTAAGGGAGGTACTAAATGCAATAAATGACTGTAAGAATTCAATTTCAAATTTTGACAACCAACTAAAGAGTATTAAGGACGAATTGATCTATATAAAACATGACCTAACTAAAACGGTACAAAGTATGGCAGATTTGGAGGGGCGGGTAAGCTCCATAGAAGATGAATTGACTGCTGCTAAAAGTGAAATCCAAGGGCTTAGAGATACAATAAATGCACAAGTCGCTAAATTGGTCGATATGGAGAATAGAAGTTGCAGAAATAATATTAGATTGATTGGTCTTCCCGAACGAAGCGAGG
The DNA here is from genome assembly GCA_028564925.1 of Lithobates sylvaticus. Lineage (NCBI taxonomy): Eukaryota > Metazoa > Chordata > Amphibia > Anura > Ranidae > Lithobates > Lithobates sylvaticus. The sequence continues at coordinate 280,000,851 of CM053030.1, forward strand.
GTTCCAACCTAATTAAATTCTTGGAGGGCTGGTTTGGGGAGACTTTTGGAGGGTCTTCCTTTTCCCCCTTATTTGCTATCGAATGTGCACATCGCATTTTTTCAAGAAACCAACGTGAAGGAGATCGTCCTAGGCCAATAATACTCAAAATCTTAAATTATAATGATAAGGTTACCCTGCTAAGGAGGGCAAGGGAAATGGGGGACATTAGGTTCCAGGGCGCCAGAGTGTCATTCTATCCGGATTTCTCCCCTGACCTCCAGAAACGTAGAGCCGAATTCATTTCAATCAAGCGTACCATGATGAACTATAAGATGCACTATGCGCTTCTATATCCCGCTCGGCTGAGAGTTATGGCTTTTGATAAGACTTTCTTTTTTAATTCTCCCACTGAGGCAGCGCAATGGTTTGAGGATGTCAGAAAGGACTTATAAGTTGAGGGGGATACTTCACCCCTGTTTTTGGGGGGATCTTCCCCCCCTTTTTTTTTCTCTTTTTTTTTCTTTCTCTCTCTCCTTTCATCCCTCTCCTCCCTTTTTTTTTTCTTAGGGGGGGAGATGAGAGGAGAGACCTTATCATTTGTATGTTTAAATAAAAATGTTGTGTGTACAAATGAGGGGGAAGTTTAAAAGTTTAAGTAGGAGGGGTAAGGAGAAATAGGGGTAGATGGAGTCACCACTGAAGGGAGGAGGGGAGGAAGAGGAGGAGGGAAATAAGGGGAAATTAAATCCTCTTTTTTTTTTCTTCTCCTCTCTCTCTTTCTCCTTTTTGTTACCTCCTATATAAGGTTGCAACAAGATAATTAGGAGAGAGAGTATGGGTGCTGGGGAGAGTAGAGAGAGCCCACTACTTATGGGAAAGGTTATATGAATGTAGGTATGGATGGGAGGGGGCAGTTTGGCTCCCTAATATTGTTTGAACTGGTACTAATCACTTTAATAAAAATATTTTTTTCGGGTAGAAGAGAGGGAGTAGGAAAGGTCACGAATATACCCCCTAGGGGGTGCCCTGATGGGCTGAGGAGGGGAGGAAAGGGTGGGAAGGGGTTTAGGGATATAAGGAGGGTAGGGGGGAGGGGTGGGAAGGTTGGAAAAGGGCTGAGGGATAAAGGGAGGGGAAGACTACAAGTTGAGTATAAGGTACACATTTTCACTATGCAGCTGTTACTTAAAAGAGATTTGATTAAGATAGGGAATAGGGGGAAGTACACGTATAGACCTAACAAGTTAAGTCAAAAAAGGGTGTTGTATTTATCTATGTTGATTATGGATTATTGTGTATTTTGTAGTAATCTTTTTACATTAGTATGTAAGACACTATCACAAATTTATGACATGACACATGGGTCAAAAGGGAAACTTATTTGCAGATGTTATTTTCAAGAGTGGAGGGCGGGGGAGCGGACCGACCACCAGAAAGCTGGGGTCGTTCTCCTCCTTCTCCTTTTGTCTTTTTATGTGTTTCTGCTTTTTACTTTTTTTGATTGTTTAGTTAGTTAGTTAGTTAGTAAATCCCTAGTTGGATTCATTTCCTCTAATCAGAATGACCATCTTGTCACAATACCTCTCTCGCTAATTATTTACTCTCACCTATTATTCTATATAAATCTAAATTTAAGTATAGATGCAGGCTAAAAAACTTGATTTAATCTCTTGGAATGTCCGGGGTCTGGGGGACCCGTCTAAAAGAGCTTTGGTGTTATCACTCCTGGAGGGCAGGGGGCCAGGAGTCCTATGTCTACAGGAGACGCATCTAACGGAGGAGACGGTTCCACTGTTACGCGGCCGGAAATTTCAGGCTCAGTATCATTCCGTATATTCCTCATATTCAAGAGGAGCGAGCATTCTGATAGGAAGGGGATTTCAATTTTCTTGTCATAAAGTACAAATAGACCCAATGGGGCGATATGTTTTTTTACATTGTTCAATGGAGGATAAATCATATGTCTTAGCAAGTATCTATGTACCACCACCATTTAAATTGGAGATCCTATACGAACTAATTGAGTTTATAATAGATAAAACTGGGATTCCAGTGATAGCCTTGGGGGACTTTAATGAGGTCCTTGATAAATCCATTGATAGGTTCCCACCCCCACATCAGTCATCTCGGGTAGAGGAGGGTAGGCTAGCCAGGTTTCTATTAGAAACAGGGCTAATTGAGGCTTGGAGAACACGATATCCATTGGAGAGGCAATATTCATGCTTTTCAAGCTCCTTTTTGACACTATCTAGACTTGACATGGCCTTTGTCAACTCTGATGTCCTTCCTTTGATAGATGCAATAGACTATGCTCCTAGGGGGGTTTCGGATCACTCGCCCTTGATCCTTACATTGAGAGTGGGTAGAAAGCTCCATTATAGGGAATGGAAAATAGACCCAGTGTGGCTGGAGTTAATTTGTGGTTCTGAAGAACTAAACTTAGCCCTAAAAGAATTTATTGCTATAAACACCGATACAGCACCTGTGGGAGTGGTTTGGGACTCCCTGAAGGCCCATCTTAGGGGCCTTCTCATACAACAAATCGCAAGAACTAAAAGTAAGTCGCGTAAACGGGAGCGTGAGGCAAAAGAGGCCGTAGTCTTGGCAGAACAAGAATATATTCTTAACCCAAATATAGAAACCCAAGCAAAGTGGCTTGAAAAGCAGCAAGATTATAAAATAGTCACCATTAGGATTAATGAGGACAAACGTATAATTCAGAGACAAACCAATTTTGGAGAAGGGGAGAAGGTGGGCCGTATGCTCTCCCTTTTGGTCAGAGTAAATATGTCCCCTTCGGCGGTCCTGTCAGTTAGGAGTGCACAGGGAGATATTTCCTCTGACCCTATGAACATAATGAAGGCGTTTAGCAACTTCTATAGCTCTTTATACAAATCCAAGATACATGTTGAGAAGGGGGAAACGATGCAATTTTTGGATAGTATAAATATTCCAACTTTGTCGGACCATGACAGACAAATAATGGACGCTCCGATTGCGTTGCAGGAGCTATTTGGTGCTGTAGCTGGGATGTCAAACTTAAAGTCACCAGGTCCGGATGGGTTGCCAACTGAGATCTATAAAAGATACGGGGAAATTTTGCTACCGGAATTGCTTAAGACATTGAACCAGGCGCTTTCCATGGGGTCTCTTCCTGCTTCAATGATGGAAGCAACCATTGTTGTTATTCCGAAGGAGGGAAAAGACCCCATGGATCCCGCTTCATATCGCCCAATATCTCTATTATGTACAGATGTTAAAATCTTGGCCAAAGTGTTGGCTGCCCGATTGAACACTTGTATACATAATCTTGTCCACCCCGACCAGTCTGGGTTTATCCCGGCTAGATCAACCAGCATTAATATCCGTAGGACCTTCTTGAATATACAATTACCAGTAGACAATGAAGGTACAAGGGCCATCATGGCATTAGACGCGGCTAAGGCATTTGATAGCCTTGAATGGCCCTACCTTTTTAAAGCCCTTGAAAAATTTGGCTTTGGATCAAACTTTATTAACTGGGTAAGATTACTTTACACTAATCCAAGAGCAAAAATTAAAATTAATAACGAATATTCGGACCTATTCCAACTGGAAAGGGGAACGAGGCAGGGGTGCCCCCTGTCTCCTCTCCTTTTTTCTTTGGCAATAGAGCCACTGGCGATTGCAGTCAGGGCTAGTGAGGATATACAGGGTTTTAGGAGGGGTCGACATGAAGAGAAGATAGCGTTATTTGCCGATGACGTCCTGTTCTACTTGGCAGACGTCCAAACTTCATTACAAGCAGCAATAAAAATAGTGGGAGAATTTGGTAAGATATCTGGATTGACTATTAATTGGGATAAATCGGCCCTTCTTCCAATAGATCCAATTCCAGTGGATATAACACTCGATGAATATACCTTTAAGATAGTTGAGAAACTGAAGTATCTTGGGATTTGGATCTCTAGAGACATAAATACGTACCTTGAAAACAATCTAGCCCCGCTATTAGTAAAATTAAAATATAAGGCCGAGGTGTGGGGCCGTCTTCCCTTATCGGTGGCTGGAAGATGCAATCTTCTCAAAATGATATGGCTCCCCCAGATTCTATATGTCTTCCATAATACACCTCTATGGATTGGACAGAAGTGATTTAAAAGAATAGATTCTCTTTTTAGAGACTTGATCTGGAAAAAAGGGCAGCCAAGGATTGCGTTGACCACACTCCAATTGCCTCTTGAAGGGGGTGGGTTGACGGTCCCACACCCTAGACGGTACTTTTTGGCATCCCAGCTACAGCATCTAGCCGGGAGGGGATCCTCTATAGATATAGGTCCAAATTTGATGCTGATAGGATGCCCGCATAGTACACTTATAGAGGCCCTTGAAGCTAGCTCTTTTGTAATACGTTGCCCAACGGTAAAGCTAGTAATAAAACTTTGGCAAACAGCGAAGGTTATGTTAGGATACCAGGGCATATCAGAATTAGCCCCTTTATGGAATAACAACAATCTACAAGAGCTAACTAAACTAAAATTATGGAGTCTTGGGAATGGGTAAACCAGGGCCTTACGCGTGTAAGACAACTTTTTACTGGAGATAATATGAAATCATTTGCTGCGTTGAGGCAGGAATTTTCCCTTTCCAATCGCACGTTCTATAAATTTCTCCAGGTGAGGCACGCAGCCCAAACACAATTTGGACTGCAGGCCCCACATTGGATACAAATAACTACTTTGGCCCATATTGTGTTGTGGGAATCAGCTAAAGGGGTAATCTCTGGGCTGTATGCCAAGCTGGGGGAAAGAACTATGGATCAAAGTGGACCAAGGAAGACTAGGACAATATGGGAGAGGGAGGTTGGCCCATTGTCAACAGGAGAATAGGATCGGGTTCTTGGCCAAGTAAAATGGGTCTCAATCTCCCCCTCACATAGAATATCACATCTCTATTTTTTATATAGAGTATATTATACTCCTAAAAAAATGCTCGCCCTCGGATGGCGGGAGAATGATCACTGTCCTAGATGCGGACTGCCAGGTGACTTTAACCATATGCTCTGGAGGTGTCCGAAGCTGTCCAGATATTGGACCAATATCATTGAGCAAATTAATAAAATATTGAAATTAAAACTGGAGGCAACCGTTAAAACATGCCTTTTGGGCCTGTTTGAAACGGGAACTGCTTCAACTAATATTGTACACTCAGTCTTAAGGGCCTTATTCCAGGCCAGAAAGCTGATTGCCCAATATTGGCAGTCCCAATTACCCCCAACAGTAGAGGTTTGGTTAAAGAATATGAACATAATAATAGGTAATGAGAGAGTATTCTTTACTAAACAAGGTAATTATAAAAGATTTCTGAAGCTATGGGAACCTTGGACTACAACCTAACTAGAATGAGAGAGATATGTGGCATAAATCCCTATTCCTCCTTTTTTTTTTTATTATTTGTGTTCCTCCTTCCCCTCTGTCCGCCCCCCCCTCTCGGCTCCCATCTGTAGCCCTAGGGACGGGGGAGTCGGTGGGGGGCGGGGAGAGGGGGAAATGTGTACTCCAGGAGAGCGACCAAGGAGAATAACTCTCAATCCAGAGGGGGGGGGGGGGTTAATATTAACGGGAACTAGAAAGTAAACAGGAATAATATAACAATCTATGGCAATAGTATTATGTATTATACGGTATAATCTGATTGCAAATGTTTTTTATTGTACAAAATAAAACTGTAATCTTGTTTATTATTAAAATAAAAAAAGTAAGATAAAAAAAAAAAAAAAAACTTTGTAGTCTGGTTCTACTTTTATAAGGTTATTTTAAAGAGTTTTAAAATGAATAAAGGTGTTTTGTATTCAAGACAGAAGGTATAGATACAATTTTTTCAGGTTTTGAGTATGCCTTGTCATTTTTTACATTTTGTAATAACTTCTACTTTGGTAATCTCAAAAGTTAGGCAAATATAGGCGTTAAAACAAAGAAATGATTAAAGTGTGTTATTAAGATTTTCTATTAATTAAATAATCAGCATTCATTCACTCTTTACATTTAAATTTTTTTTCTCAGATCATACATTTTTTTCAATTGTAACATTTGATCACTTTGGAATTTTTTTTCTAAATACATTTGTATTTACGACAAGTACATAAATATCAATTAATGCTTGCTTTTCTAATGTGCAAACATTCACTATAAGAATTACCATGTTCCCAAAATACAAACACAGTTATTATTTGGTACAAAAAAATAGCAAGATTCACTAATCATAGTAGCTGCCAATGAAAGCAAACTTCAACTTGTGCTAAGTGATTGGGACTCATAAACAAATTAAGATTAAGATTGTAATAATGTGCAAAATGAATGTTAAATATAGAGGAAGATGTGAATACAATACTTTTATCCCACATTTTGTTACATAAATTTGAAGGGATGAAACAAGAATATTTGCCATCAATAGAATATGCAGTCATGCTTTTTATTCCCTTATTCTCTGCACCCTTTTTTACTTTTCAATCGTAATAGTTCTGGTGTGCTACAACCAGCTATGCTACAATACCTCTTTTATTTGAGAAGAGTAAGATTGAACAAAGCAAAGACAAGAAGGGATCAAGTATGAAGAAGGAGAAGCTTTTCTATTCTGCAGGTTTTCTAAATTCTTTTGCATATGATAAAAGCTATTTCATGTTGTAGAATTATTAAACATATTGTGCATTATTTTTTTTTTATTAAGTTAAACGTGAAATTTTAGTATTTGAACAAAGGATTTCCCAAACCACTAAGAATATAGGCTTTATTTAATTGAACTTTAATTGATGTCGTTGATTAGAATACCCAAAGAACAATGTTAACCAAATCTGCTATTCAGTTTTGTGTAGTTGCTAAAAAGCTAACTTGCATGTTATATTCATATACCTCCTGAGACTCCAGTGCTAGGGTATCACCAAAAGAATACCAAGTAGTCAAATTACAGGATTAAATCAATATACATTAACCAGCTGAGATCCGCGCTATAGCCAAATGACGGCTACAGCGCGGATCTGTTGTGCCGGGAGCACGTCATATGACGTCCTCCCCTTCTGTGCACTCCAGGGAGCGCGCGCGCGCCGCCGGGGGCGCGCGCGCGCCGCCGGGGGCGCGCGCGCGCTCTCGCCGTGTCACTGGGCACCCGATGCGCGTGCCCAGCGGCCGCGATGTCCGCTGGGCACCCGCGATTGCCCGGTAACACAGCGGGACCGTGGATCTGTGTGTGTAAACACACAGATCAACGGTCCTGTCAGAGGAGAGGAGCCGATGGTGTGTTCTCTGTACAGAGACACACCGATCGGTCTCCTCCCCTTGTGAGTCCCCTCCCCCCACAGTAAGAAACACTAACAGGGAACATAATTAACCCCTCCCCGCCCCCTAGAGGTTAACCCCTTCACTGCCAGTGTCATTTATACAGCAATCAATGCATTTAAATAGCATTGATTGCTGTATAAATGACAACAGTGCCAAAAATGTGTCAAAAATGTCCGATGTGTCCGCCATGTCCGCCATAATGTCGCAGTCACAATAAAAAATCGCTGATCGCCGCCATTACTAGTAAAAAAAAAAATATTAATAAAAATGCTATAAAACTATCCCCTATTTTGTAAATGCTATAACTTTTGCGCAAACTAATCAATAATCGCTAATTGCGATTTTTTTTTTTTTTTTACCAAAAATATGTAGAATACGTTTCGGCCTAAACTGAGGAAAAAAAGTTTTTTTATATATTTTTTGGGGATATTTATTATAGCAAAAAGTAAAAAATATTGTTTTTTTTTTTAAAATTTGTCGCTCTTCTTTTGTTTATTGCGCAAAAAATAAAAAACGCAGAGGTGATCAAATACCACCAAAAGAAAGCTCTATTTGTGGGAAAAAAATGATAACAATTTCATTTGGGTACAGTGTCGTATGACCGCGCAATTGTCATTCCAAGTGCGTCAGCGCCAAAAGCTGAAAATTGGTCTGGTCACGAGGGGGGTTTAAGTGCAAAGTAATCAGGTGGTTAATATATTTGTCTATAATGCAGAACAGACAAAACCTAGAAGGCCAGTTGACTTTGAGGTATGCGCCAAGGTGTAGAAGAAGCAGAGAAGAAGATATTTGGAAAAAACATGCTCTGATTTAAATCAGATAAAGTATTGAGATAAAAATTGAAACCATTACCACCATAACCATTACAACAAGCTGCCTTTAGGCAGTGCCACCTTGACCACTTGCCTTCCAGGCACTTACACCTTCTTCCTGCCCAAGCCATTTGTTCAGCTTTCAGCGCTGTCGCACTTTGAATGACAATTGCACGTCGTGCTACACTGTACCCAAACACATTTTTGATCATTTTCTTCACACAAATAGAGCTTTCATTTGGTGGTATTTAATCACTACTGGGTTTTTATTTTTTTACAAAAAAAAAAGACCAAAATTTAGAAAAGAAAATGTTTTTTACTTTTTTTCTGTCAGTAAATTTTGTAACTAAGTAATTTTTCGCCTTCACTGATGTGCGCTGATGAGGCGGCACTGATGGGCACTGACAGGCTGAACTGAAGGGCATTGATGAGGTGGCACTTATGGGCACTGATGAGGCAGCACTTATGGGCACTGATGAGGTGGCACTGATGTGGAGGCACTAATATACCGCACTTATGGGCACTGATATGTAGCACTGATGAGCATAGATAGGCTGCACTGATGGGCACTGTTAGGTGGCACTGGGCATTAAATAGGCAGCACTGGTGGGCACTCATAGGCAGTATGGATAGGTGGCATGGATTGGCGGTACTGATGGGCACTGATGGGCATTGATGGGTGGCGCTGATGGGCGACACCGATGGGCATTGATCTGCAGAAGTGATCAGCATTGATGGGCCGCACTGATAGGCGGCACTGATTGCCAGCACTGGCTGGCATCACTAATAGGCACTGATTGGTGGCACTTGTGGGCACTGATTGATGCCACTGGTGGGCACTGGTTTCTGCCATTTGTGGGAAGTGATTGGTGACACTGTATGGCTATATTGTAATCAGGGCACTGATGATCAGTGCCCTGATTACATTCCTAGATGTCCCCCTGTGTGGAGATGCCGCTGATCGGCTCTCCTCGCCACACACTCTGTCAATGTGAGACGAGGAGAGCCTATTACGGGCATCTCCGTGTTTACATGTGACCAGCTGTGATTGGACACAGTCGATCACATGTTTAAAGAGCCGTGAACAGAGATCGGGGTCGCACTGTGTCCTAGCAACATGGCGTGGCCACGATCGGTGCGCTGCACGCCCCCATGGGCATGCAAGAGTGACCGTTCTGGGACGCCGTCATATGACGCATTATATGACGGCATCCCAGAACAAGAGCCACACCGCCCCGCCGTCATTTGTCAGTGGGCAGGCGGCAAGCAGTTAACAGCATCATGTTCCCCTGGGCAAAGTAATGCACTGGGGCCCCTACCAGAAAGACTAAGACCTGAGAAATTTTTTACATTTTTTTTAGTATTTTTTACAATTTTTTAAAATATTTTTTTCACAATGCTGTTGGAGTGTCTTTGGTGTGATACCAGGAGTCTAAACAGATCCCTGAAGTCTCAGTTTTGAAGCAGGAAAAGGGACTTTGGAAACACATTCCTCAGTTCCTTTCTGCAGCTGAATGAGACAGAGGCCCCTGTTTATTCATAAACTGAAGCATGGTAAACACTGTTTACTATGCTTCAGTTATGACTGAATACAGTGAGTGATCGGTATCAATCACTCACTGTGTTCTTTTAGAATGGGAGGGGGCTGGTAAAACACATATTTACCAGATCCTCCCCACCTCTCCATCCTCAAGTTCCCCCTGTGTGCCTGCAGTTGGAAGAGGAGAGGAGGGAAGCTAGTAGTGCTGTGGGGGGGGGGCGGCACACAGGGGGGAACAGGCAGCTGGGGGGAATCTGACAGTGATCAGTGTGGCCGTGGGGGCAATATCTGGTATCAATCTGTTGTGTAATATTTGTTCATTTCCGCACTCAGGTGTAAGTCCCCCCAAGGGGCTCTAACCGGAGTACCAATAAGTGTATAAAAATAGGGGTTGGTGGCTTTGCCCATCACCTGGAGAGTGCTCCTCCAAAGGGGTCGCTCTTCCCAGGTAAATGTGCAATAAAAAGGTGAAAAGATACTGCCGTCACATGAGGGTAAGCCTCCACAGCGAATCACTCTTTTAAGTGGATGGTGCTGAGTAGTGTGGTTGTTCCCAAAAAAATGTTATAGCGGGTGTTCTCACATTGTTTTAGAGACAAATTTATATAAAATAAAGATCCCTAAGGACATCCTGTACATGTGCCTCACACAGCTTGTACCCGGCAGCGTCCACATTGCCCATCACCTGGTAGAAGGTGTCCAGGATCGCCCGGACCCGGGCTGAGTCGCAGCAGCCGAACTCCAGACATCCTATACATGTGCCTCACACAGCTCGTACCTGGCCGTGTCCACATTGCCCATCACCCGGTAGAAGGTGTCCAGGATCACCCGGTACTGGGCTGAGTCGCAGCAGCCGAACTCCTGTGTAATCTGTGGTTCACCACGGAGGAGGTAACTATAACCTAACCTACTGGGAACGGCTTAAAAGGAGTAAAAGGATCTGGATATCCCATTACGTGTGGAGCTAAGGAGGAGGTGAATGCTCTGTGGACTGCCACTACATTCACTGCATGCATTTTACCCCTGCAGAGGTGCAGGGATCTGGTGAGTGGGGAACTGAAGGGAAGCACGGAAGTCAACTAAACTGCTACATAGGCACGAGTCACTTTTGGACAAGCACAAGTCACTTTAAACCTTGTCAATTTTTGCACTACTGAAAGACTGAACTTATAGCAACCACCATTTTTAAATGTTTTGTTTTTTTTTCCCATGGAAAATTCCTTATAATTGAATGTGTTAATGTACTTATTATATATTTTTTGTGTTCACTAATGATTTAGACAGTATCAGTTTATGCTGCAAGTTCATGATGATATAGTTGCTGAGAAAATCTGATCACAATTGCTGATTGGGTGAGAACACCCACTATCACACTAAACACATTCACTTTATAGTGCAGACTGGCACACCAGCTTGCAATCAGCGTCACCATTAGGGATCTTTATTTTATATAAATTTGTCTCTAAAACAATGTGAGAACACTCGTCATAACATTTATCTTGTGTGGGAACGACCACACTACTCAGCACCCTCCACTTAAAAGAGTGATTCACTGTGGAAATTTACCCTCAGGTGACGGCAGTATCTTTTCACCTATTTATTGCACATTCACCTGGGAAGAGTGACCCTTTGGGGGAGCACTCATCAGGTGACGGGCAGGGCCACCAACCCCTATTTTTATCAATCTTTTGTGGCTTACCTTGCAATAGCTGAATGCCACTGGGAGGGAGGAGGAAATGCCAATTTTCAGCGGCTGCAGTGAGAGCCACAAAAGATCGATTCCAGCTATTTCCCCTACCTGCCACACTGATCACCTGCTCAAAACACATGCGATTCCTCCTGCTGGGGGTGGCGGAACTGCAGGGGCCCCCATACACCTGGGACCCCTGGGCAGTACTCAGGGGTGCCTGTGCAATAAGACAACCCTGCCTTTAAGGGACACTTTTTTGCATGAGAGGGGGAATTCTCTGTGACATCAGGTGTAAATGTAGACTTAGAACAAATTCAATCAGTGACTTGGATCCTTCACAGCATGAAATCTATTACGTAAAAAAGTTAAAGTGGTGCAGTGAGCAAAAAATGCATAGTTAAGAAACCAGGCAGACATTTAAAGCAAACAAGGCAGATATCAGTATCCAAGATGTAAGACTGTAGCCAGGGCTAACCAAACATGAGTGATTATCAGATATCAAGCAAAGCCACAGTTGAAGTAGTTGATACAGATACTGCAATTTTTCAGAAAAAAGTTTCAGAAAAACTTCTCAAAGCAATGATTATTTGGTAACCGTGCCCCTTTAGGCCTTATGGTTACCTCCAGAGTCAGGGACAGCTGACATCCTTCCGCGTAGAGTGGGTTGGTGGGTGTAATGCAAGATAAAATGGTGGATGCCAGAAACTTTTAGAATGCAAAGAGATTTATTGTCTTTTATTTTTACCTGACATTAAAACATTTCTTGGCCCTGGGTGGCTAAGTCCCTTACTCCAGTGTATCCTCAGTGGGAACCATGGTAGGAGATGTTCACATTAGGAAAAAGAGATCACAGAGTAGTAATATACTTTGTTTTGATTCTTCCATTTTATTTCTTCTGAGCAGCCTGTCTGCATTTTAGAAACATTTTACCCCTTTTTGAGATTGAATGGCAATAAAGAGCTGGCCACTTTGACCTTCACAAGTTAAAGTGGTATTAAGCCCTTTCAGGAGCTAATTTAATAACTTACTGAGTATACATGTGGTATGTTTTAGCAGTAATACAACAATTGTTTTTATGCTACCCTGCAGCAATCTGGATCATTATTAGAGGTAACTTGTTTGTAGACAGTCAAAACCTTTTTTTTCTGGAGCTCCACTTTAAATATAATATAATGTTGTTGTCCACACTAGGTAAACAGTTTCAAATTACGTGTAATGATCAGTTTTTAGAAAACTTTAATTACATTTTTGAAGTTGAAGTAATGCGGCGTACACACGAGCGAACTTACCCGCGGGATTGACTGGAGTCCGCCGGACAATCCGCCCGTGTGTGGGCGCCGGCGGACTTTTTCCTGCCAAAAGTCCGGTGGACTAAGTTTTACGTTCAGACTTAAAATCCGGCGGACAATCCCCCGGAGGACAATCACGAGTCCGGCGGACAATCCCAATGATGTCACAGTCCCGGAGGATGCTGGGACTGTGACATCATAGGGGGCGGGGTCACCATGTGACATGAGCATGTGACCCCGCCCCCTTGTCCCTATATAAGTCACAACACCACGCGTCTCTCCCATTCTGGCCAGAGAGAGCGACGAGTCAACATCGGGAGAAGAAGAAGAGGAAGAAGAAGAAGACGGCGCAGAAGGCGGCGACAGCAGCAAGAACAGAAGAGACCCCGGAAGACCCCCGAAGGCGGAACGAGACCCCCAGACGACGGCGGCGACAACGAAAAAGAAAGCCGGGCTCCTCCGCTCGTGAAAGAGCTAGGTAAAAGAGCAGAAGAGAGCGGAGGAGTCCGGCGAGAAGACCCCCCAAGACGGAAGAAAACCCCCGGAGCAGTGAAATTAAATATTTAAAAAAAATTGTTTTTTTTTATTTACACTTTTACTCCTTAGGTGAATGGGTAGGGGTACATCGTACCCCATACTCATTCACATAGGGTGGGGTTCCGGGATCTGGGGGCCCCCTTATTAAAGGGGGCTCCCGGATTCTGATAAGCCCCCCGCCCGCAGACCCCGACAACCAACGGCCAGGGTTGTCGGGAAGAGGTCCTTGTCCTCATCAACATGGGGACAAGGTGCTTTGGGGTGGGGGGGGGCACAGCCCCCCTTTCCCCAGGGCACCCCCCATGTTGAGGGCACGCGGCCTGGTACGGCTCAGGAGGGGGGGGGGGCGCTCGCTCGTCCCCACCCCTTTCCTGGCCGGGCTGCGTGCTCGGTTAAGGGTCTGAGATGGATTTGGGGGGGACCCCACGCCGTTTTTTCGGCGTAGGGATCCCCCTTTAAATCCATACTAGGTGACGGGGCTAGAGCGGCGGCATTCACTGCCTTCGCTAGTCCCGTCTAGTCTACCTGTAGTTATGTTCTAAATGAACGGACTTTCCGATCGTGTTTGGGCAAGTCCGTTCATTTCCAAAAGTCCCGCAGACTTTTTCCCGTGGATTGTCTGCCAGAAAAGTCCGGGCGTGTGTGGGCAAGTCCACGCGCTAGGAAAGTCCGGCGGACCTCCGCTGGAAAGTCCGGCGGTTTGTCCGCTGGACTAGGTCCGGCGTACAATCCCGCCGGAAAGTCAGAGTGTGTGTACGCCGCATAAGTTTGTGAAGTTTACGTCTTAGGGTTTGTTAGTGCTAGATTGAAATCAGGCTCAGGTATGTATGGGGGGAAGCTGAGGGGGAATCAGCTACACAAATGTTAGTGAACATTTCCACTGTAGTTTTGGATCCATTTTATTATACGCCGCTACTATTCTTTAGCACGATACTACATCTGTTTATCCAAAGTATAGACTTTCTTTTAATGTTTCCAGAAAAAATAATTGATAAGAACATGAGTCGTCTTACATCTGTACATGATCCCTTTAGTCTCTTGTCACATGACTGGGGAACATTTTCCTGTACTTTTATGTAGTGATATCAAAACGTGTTAGTTTTATTCCTGCCAGAGATGAACTGCTTTAGAGATAAAATTAGCATACCAAGTAACTTTCAAACTCAAAGCAACGTCTGCCCATTGTCATTTGGCGTTACAGAAATATTTTATTACTTTCATTTGCAGAACACGTTGACATTATCTTTACAGCATATCCTATTTCTATCAGCGCGTCCTTTGCCATCATCTTAAAAAAATGCCATAACTTTAGGAGAAGGTAATGGCTCAGATAATAGTGACTAAAGTAGATTTGTTGAACTGAGGTCATAATAAAGTTAATTTAACATTGAGAGGCTGCCATCAAAGACTCGAGTGCCATCACATATGTCTTATCACCGTCTAGTTCTTCAACACACCATAATTAATAGAAAATCATATGATTCAAAATAAACCTCAGATTGTGGAGCTGAAACAAAGATTTCAGGGAAAACATTAATCTTATTCATAAACATGAACTTGTCATTTGTGGATTTTAAAATTGTCCTTAGCTTTCAATTAAAAATTACAAAATGTAATAGCTGAGTTAAAGCAGTTTAATTTTGTAAGTCTTTGTAGACAGAGAGAGTCTTAAAATGGTTCTAAAGTCTTAATGTTTTTACATTAATGCATTAAGGTAAACATCTTTTTTTGTAGATGATTCCCCCTCAGCCCCCCCCCCCCCCATACATACCTGAGCCTGATTTCAATCTAGCACTGTGCATGAGAGCCCTCCTCATTGGGCAGATTGATAGCAGCAGGAGCCATTGGTTCCTGCTGCCCTCAATCATTCCTATTAAGAGGGAACAGAGGATGGAGCAAAGCCCCGCTGTCTGTGTCAATGGAATCATGTAGTGGGGCTTGATTGCGAGCTTGCTTACTACGAGGGATACTCAGAAGTCAAGAGCAGCCAGGAGCGCAGGCAGGGGACCCCAGAAGAGGAAGATCAGGGCTGTTCAAAACCTCTGCACAGAGCAGGTAAGTATGAAATGTTTGTTATTAACAACAACAAAAAAAAATTCAAAGCTTACAATCATTTTAAATATGAAATATGACGTCCGCTGACATCATGGGCAGACGACATGCTGATGTCATCACGACATACGAAGTCCTGGAAGCGCAGGAATTTTATTACCGTATGGTATATTGTGCTTTTGTAGGAGATGTTCTCCCTCCTTTTTTAAATATTTACCACTCTGAAATAAAATAGTGTTGGATTTTATGCTATGTGAAGCATTCCCCTTTTTTTATGAGTGGAGCATCTGGGAATTTCTGCAAGTGTGAGGACGGGAGAGAGTGTCTATTGGACCTTGGTGTGCCGAGCGGATCGCAGCCCAAAGTCCCTGGCAGGGTAATCGACCATAGGCGTTCTGACCTTCTGTGGGTCAAATTAATCTGGTAAGCAGGTATCTATCTCTGGTGATGGTCACATGTGGTGTGGATAACTTTTTTGAATACCTAGAATGCATCTGTGAATTATGAACTTGGGAATTCAGGAGTGTAATGCCTCTGTCCTTTCACTACCTCAGCCCCACACCCACCTTTCTATCACAAAAGACTGTGCTATATTGGATGTTTTTCTAACTTCCTTTCTAGAAGCAGGACTTTTTATTGTATTCACTATTTTCTGACATTTTTATGTATAGTATGTTCTGTTAATTGTTATGCGCGACTCCGTTCTTTAATATTTGTTTTTTTATGATATCGAAAATGAGAGTTGCTGCTTCTTTCTGAATTTTATTGTCACTGTATTGTTTTTAAAAATAAGAGCGGTTTCTTTCCCCTTTTTATATCCTCCCTAAAGTGCTCTATTTATTTTGTGTACACCCAGTCAAGATACCCTCCCACATATTGCGATCAATTAAAAGTCTGATATTTGCTTTTATCTTGAACAAGGTTAAACTCTGTGTGTCGTAAAACTCTCGTTCAGCTAGAAGACAAAGGAGGCCTTGGAGTCCCAAATATAAAATGTTACTACTCTTCAGTGCAAATAGCTCAACTTACAGCATACCAGAACTATAAAGACCAACCTTTTTGGACCTCCATTGAAGCTTTTATATTAGATTCTACAGTATATCCATTGAGACAATCCTATGGTTACCCAAACGATTCCGTAAAATGTTTCTAATCCCATTCTTAAACACTCCCTTTCAGTCTGCGACCATTTTAAATCCACTGTGAACCTTATGTCCTCTTATTCCCCTTTACCTACTATTACACACAATCCAATTTTAACTTCAGGGTATCTCCAACCGGCTAGCTTCAGATGGTGGACCTCGAAGAACTTATACAGAATTTATGACCTAATATCATCCACAAATGTTTTAGCCCTCTCTGCTATGAAAACACTATACAATTTACCTTCTTTGGAAATCTCCAGATATCTCCAAGTTAAGTATTTTGTGACACATGTTATTAGCTCTATTTCACTTTGCATTTTAAAAATTATGTTTACATGATCCCAATGCTAAAGGCCGTATCACCATAATTTATACATCCATCCTTGGAAAATGGGCCTCCTTCCCACATTCATATATAATGAAATAAGAGGAAGATCTAGGTGAGAGGTTGAAGTAAAAAGAATGGCACCATGTTTGGCATACCACAGCATATTGCTCAATTAATACAACAGCAATTAAATCTAATTATAATGAGTTGGTATTCCCAACGTCTGACTAAAATGAACTCTTCCATCTCTGATAAATGTTTCAGAGGCTGCCAAACAACCTGCACACTACTACACATCTGGTGGGATTGCCCCAAATTTAAACATTTCTGGATTAATGTTTACCGAATGATACATACACTATTGAGTAAAGGATTACAAAGAAATGTTAAGGAGGCATTACTACATTTGAAACCACCCAAATGCACTAATGACCAGTCCCATCTTCTCACTTTCTATTCACTGCAGCCAAGCAAACTTTAGCAAAATGTTGGGGGTCCTTCTTACCTACTTTTACTTTAGTTAAGAACAAAATGATGTGGTATGTGACCAATGAAAAACTTGCTGCCATATCGTTCACAACGATAAAATCCATAAACTTGAGAGCATCTGGTCTCCTTGTATTAAGCCTTACCTCCCACGAGTCTTTGATAAATCCTTGTTACATTTATGATCTAATTACTTACTCATATTGATGTACACTCTCTTGGTCCTCGTTCCTGACTTTCTTTCTGGCCCTTTCCTTTTCTCTTTTCCCTTTCACTTATCCTCAACGTTTATATCTACACCACAATAGTATAATGACAGTTATATTACGCTATATTTTTCTATATTAATAATATGATCTTTATTATCCATTTTTATTCCATATTATTCACATTAATAACCACTTAAGATTTTATGTGATTCTTTAATTTTCCATTTTAAATGTACAGTTATTGTTTGAATTTCCATATTCACATACAGTATATTACCTTTTACTTCTGTATACTGTGAATCTTCTCACCCATCATATGTAACCGCAACAGTCATTATTTTCTTTTTTATGTCAATAATCAATAAAAATGTATGGAAAAAAAAAAAGAATAACTGGTTTTGCAGCATATTTTTTTTTTAAATTGTTTATTTATCACAGGAACAAGGCCCACGAGGCCTGTCAGGTTACAGAACGTCATACAAAACATGGAGTGGTCACACAAAACATATCTTATGATATAACATCATATCTCCATTTAACAATATCTTGGAGTCAATAAACAGCATGTCAATAACAAATGCTGCGATATCCTGGAGATCTCCATACATGGGGGAGGTTTTCATTTCCCCTCCCCTTCTCTCGGTGCCGGCTATGTGGTATTGTGGGATGTTACTGTCCCATGGCCCCAGTCCCTTCTTTTTTATTTTTTTTTTTCCCTGTTTGTAGTTCCCCCAATGTGGGGAGCAACAACAGTGTAGGATAGTAAGATTGGAGGTTGAAAGATAGAGAAGGGAGAAGTAGTAGACAGAGTAGGAGGGGGGGTAGGGGGAAGGAAAAAAAGGGGGGGCATGTCCCACGACCACGGAGCGCCGGGGGGGGTTTGGGTTGAGTTATAACTATGAGGTTTCGTGTTACTGCTTATGAGTCTCGGGGGCAGAATGCTGTTTTGTGTATATTCATGTGTAGATCTCAGATCCTCTCAGGGCTTGGCCTTCAGCTGAGTATATGAAGTAGTCCATAGCTGCCAGGTTTTGGTAAATGTCTCTTGCCTTTTTTGCGCTGTGAGGATGAGGTCTTCCCTTTTCCTTATTTCCTCCACTTTTTGGAGCCATAAGTCAATGGTTGGCGGGAGAGCAGATTTCCAGGGATGCAGGCTGTAGCTGCGTCTAGTAGGTGACAAATCACCAACTTCTTATATATTCTGTCAGGCATGCTGGAGGCATGTAAAAGAAAAAATGCTGGGTCGTCTGTAATGGTCTGTTTAGTAAGTTTTCGTATTGTTTTGCGTACTACTCTCCAGAAGTGCCTTAGTTTGGGGCATGACCAGAAAATGTGTAGCAAGGTCCCTTTGTCCACCTGGCAGCACCAGCACAGGTCTGACGTTGTTGGAAAAAAATTGTGTAGTAATGCTGGGGCCCTGTACCACCGTGAGAGGATTTTATAATTGGTTTCTTGGATTTTGGAGCAAATGGAGGATTTGTGTGTATATCTAAGAATATGTTGTCTCTTGGTGGTATTGACAATCCAATCTTCTTTCCATTTGAGCAGTCCCGGAGGGGTAAAATCCGCGGGGGGTGTATTTATAAGATTGTAGGTCAATGAGAGTGTGTGTGGTAGGACTCCCGTGGAGTTGTGATCGTTTGGCCGCTGTCTGTGGGAGGTTGGATGGAGCTAAGGAAATGGCTTAGCTGGAGTGTTCTCATGAAGTCTAGGTGGAACTGGCCTGTAGGGTCAGAGTTCTGTCGCCGATTTCCAATGCCCTCCAGAGCTAAAGTGGGAGGCTTGGTGTATTCCCGAGTCAGCTAGACCTCAAAAGGGCCCGTCCTGTAGGCCCGGTGTGAACAGGGGGCTTCCCAATATGCGATATAGAGGTGAATTCTGGGAGGAGAGAGGTGTCTGGGATATAAGTCATGCGCAGACCCACGTCGTGTTACCAATTAGTGGGTGGTGTTTGACCTTTGACGGTAGTCCCGAGTAACACCATGGAGTGCCGCGGAGTGGAACTGTCAGACTTCCACTTACCAGACCGGTGAGTCCGCTTGGGCAGAGGGTGGTCTCCCGTACATGTCCGACTCACAGCCCCTGGTAGAGTAGAGGAGGCTTGGGAGTGCAGAGTGGTATGAGAGCCTGTGAAGAGGGTCCAAGAGCTGGAAGTAGGATGAACTCCAAGCAGCAGGCGAGTAGGCTGGAACACAGGCAGTCAGGTGCAGAGCAGGAGCTGAGCAGGCAGGTCTAGGTACAGGCAGGGTTCGGCAACAGGCGGGCAACAACGGTACAATAGGAGCAGGCAGGAGCGAGGTCAAAACAGGCCGAGGTCAGGTGCAAGCAGAAGTCAGGGATATCCGAGAGGCAAGCCGGGTTTTCAGGAGATTGGGAACACAGGAACGCAGATACAGGCAACGGAGCAGGGAACAGGGGAGCTGATGATCAGGCAGCACTTGAGCAGAGTATGCGGCAGACCTAAATAGGCCGATTGGTGGTAAAACACTGCGCACGTGTGTGCTCCAACGCACACAGGCACGCGCATTAGTGCACATGCACCTGCACGCGCAGCGTGCACATCAGTGCCACCAGAAGTGCACACAACAGCGTGTATCAGTGCGCACCGGCACCAACAGGAGCGCGCACAGGTGCACATCGGTGCACACTAGTGCCAGCAGGGGCACGCACCACAGCATGCACAGAAACACGAGTGCCAGCATCAGTGCTGAGAAAGACACTTGGAGTGTCTGCTAGGGTGGCTTCATGGAGCAGGTTCAGGACTTTGGTGGTATTGTCTCTTGCTTCCCTAGTTGGGACAAAGCCCACTTGGTCTAGATGTATTAAGTGGGGTATATGGAGCTGCATCCTAGAGGCAATTATTTAGTGAACAGTTTGAGATCTGTATTCAGCAAAGATATTGGGCGGTAGCTCCCACACTGGGTCGGGTCTTTACCTTCTTATTTGGGCTTGTAGCGTAGTGTCGTGTAGCCCGCTCCCCTTACTGAGGTCATTGAAAAGCTTGATTAAGTGATTTCCTAGTGATGGGAGTAGAGTCTGATAATATTGAATCGTGAGGCCATCTGGCCCTGGGGCCTTCCCTTGTTTGTTTTTTCCTATTGCCAGCTGTAGTTCCGTCAGTGTTAAGGGTTCGTCTAGGAGGTCACGCGTTTCAGTCCGTAAGGTGGGCATTGTGGAGGTGGCTATATATTCCGTTATACGCTCCGGGGGTGGTTGTGCTTGTTTGCTTGTTCAGATTGTATAGGGTCTCGTAGTAAGACTTGAATTCTTGAATGATCGTAAGGATTGTGCTAGCAGTCTACCGCATTTATTTCCCGATTCATATATCTTTCTGCAGGAAATTTGGAGTGCCGCCTTAGCTTTAAAGTGGACTAGGTCAGTTACCTGTGTACGTACTGTGTCCAGTTCGCCCCCAGTGTTCTGGCCGGTGTCTGTTTGGCTTTCAGATTCTGGAGTTTGTCAAGTAGCAGTGTTAGTTGGGCAGTTCTTTGTCTTTTAAACCTCACGCCCTGCTTTATAAGCACTCCGCGAATCACTGCTTTGTGTGCCTCCCAGACTAATCCCATACCGCAGTCGGCTGTAATGTTGAAAGTAGTAGGTGATTTCTTTTCTGAAGTCCGCTAGAACCTCTGGGTCTTGGGGGAGGCTCTCATTAAGCCTCCATGGTTTTCTTTGTCTCCCATAGAAGTCAGTCAGTGCGTATTGCATTGTGACCGGGGCATGGTCCGACTAGGTAATAAACCCTATGGTTGTGTCTTTGACTGCCTGGAGCTGGTTGTGCGGTACTAAAAAATAGTCTATGGGTGAATATGCCTGGTGTGTGCAGGAGAAAAAAGTGTAATCCCGTACATGGGGGTGAAAGAGACGCCAGACGTCTACCAGCCGCGCGGCGTGAAGTGCAAAGATATTGAGGATATTCCTGTCGGAAGTCTTCTGTGTGGAGCAGGGGAATGTTTAGGTCACCTCGTATGATGAGTTGACCCTCTGAGAAGTTTTGAGGTAGTTCTAGGTGTTTTTTAATAAAGGAGTCTTGTTGGCTGTTCGGGGCGTAGAGGTTTTCACCTTCACGTCGGCAATCAGGCCCTTAAGAAATAGGAATCTCCCGCTGGGTTTGCCCTCACGTCAACCAGAGTCCACGAGATTCTCGCTGCAATCTGAATAGAGACCCCTATAGATTTTGCTTCCGAGTGGGTGGAGTGGTACACTGTCAGGTAGAATCTGTTTTTTAGAATTGGGAACTTGTTTTCCCGGAAGTGTGTCTCCTGTATCAAGACAATATCGGCTTTCATAAGTTTCATATCATTTAACAGCATTCGTCTCTTTTCTGGGACATTAAGCCCCTTTGCATTTAGAGTGACAACTTGAAGCGCATCCATGTTCGTGGGAGGATGGGGGGGTGAAAAGGGAGGTAGAGAGGGTGGGGAGGTTTTTTTTTAGGAAAAGATACAAGAGTAAGAGAAAAGGGAAGAAGAGAGAAGAAGGCAGAGAGTGACCTCTCGAGGGTGGCGGTGGGTGTCTTGAGAGAGAGGCTCTCAATTAACACTGTCCAGCAGTGTCAGGTATCTAAGATGTCAGCAAACTGCTGCTTTAACACCCTCCAGGTATAACTGGAATTAGAGCGTTTGCCTATGTGGAGGTGTGTCTAGCAAGGGCCATTGAGGGGATCACATGCCCTTCCCGGGCCCCCAGACCTTAATCGTGTGAGGGGTTGTGAGCTCTTAGTGAGTGTCTATGTGAGCAGGAATAATATACATGTGAAGGGAGGAACACTTAAGACCTAATGATCATCAATAACATTCAAAACTTTCAAAACAATGGCATTATAACTTGCCCAGTAAACACGCCGGCTGGCTGTGAAATAATATAACTAAGGTAATTTATTCCCCTGGCTTACTGACGTGACCCACCTTCTCCCGCCAGAGGACAAAACCTCCTGTGACATGTTCCCCAACAGGTGTTAACGGGTAACCCGGAGGAGATTGCCGAAAATCCAGGAGAAAGGGGGTCATCATATTTCTCTCATAATTCTCCCCAGCACCCCGCTCCCGCATCCCCCCATCTAAGAAGTCTGCGGCTGCGTCTCGCGTCCACGCTTTAAAGGGTACATTCAAAATTACCATTATTTATCCCATCTCAGTACATTGGAAACATGTCAACTTCACATCACACAAAATTTAGCATAGATACTTGTCTCTGTCGTAATCCCCCCCCCGCCCGCCATCCAGATCCAATAGAACGGCAACTTACATGACCTCTCTTCTCAGGGGTCCTTGGCTGTCCAGTGGTTCCTAGGGCATTGTGTCCATTTAATCTGCACAGGCATAGCATTGGGTGTATCTGGGAGAAGAGGTTTTGGTTGTGGGGAGGCAGGTAGGACCTTTTCATCCACCTCATATGTTGCTGCTCGTAAGGGGGCGGGAGGGGAGAGGGGGTGCCACCAGATGTCCATTTGTGGGCGACTGCTAGTCTAGTTCCACTGTGGCCTCCTCTCTGCACTGTGGGTGGACGTCCAGGCAAGCGGGTGTAAGTGATTTAGGGGAGGCCTGGGTCTATGCATGGGGGGAGGTGACAGGGTCAGGGGGACAGCCACAGCCGTCTGGGTCAGTCCATTCCCAGGCTCTCTTCAGCAGTGGCACGATTGTGTCAGGATGCAGTGATGGTAGCTGTACACAGATGGTAAGATATATGTCAGGCGTGGAAGCGCAGTCAGTTTATTCAGGACACGGATGTCGGCGCGTCCCTCTGACATGGTATCAGGGGGTGGTACTGGCGTGCGGAGCGTGTCCGCCGGGGAGCGTCTTGGCCAGCCAGTGTAGAACAAACAGAGTATATGGAGCAGTTTATGCAGTGCATTTACAACTCACGTGTTTCATAGTTGGATGCAGCGCGAGACCTTCCTTGAGACCTCTGAAAGCAGGCAGGCTGGTTAGGTCTGCCCATTGTCGGGCCCACACGGCCGGTAGGTCGCGGAATTCTCAGCAGCCAATTCGGCACCTGGATCGGTTCTGCTCCCAGGAAGGTGAAGAACGCCGGGAAATCCGCCGGTGTGCACAGTGTGAAAGAGGTAAGGTCGGTGCGGAAAATAACCACCAAAGGGTATCCCCATCTATAAGTGCAGCCATGTCGTGTTGCCACTTCTAAAGCTGGTTTTAGTATGGCACCGCGCTGCAGCATAGCTCTGGATAGATCCGGGAGTATTTGAACGTACGCTCCATTGAATTCAATGTCTCCATGGTCCCAGGCTTTTCGTAGCAGAACTTTTTGTGCGTATCAGTGCAGGCAGCAGAGGACATTGCGGGGTCTGCAGATCTGGGGCCCAGGGTGCGGTGTACCTGGTCAATTTCCAAAAGTCTGTGGAATATGGCCGTTACGGTCTCGGACAAATCTTCAGGTCCCGTGGCCTCTGGGAGTCCCCGCAGCCGCAAGTTGTTGCAGCGGCTACGGTCCCCCATTTCTTCCAGATGAAGTTGCATCGCTTGGGTTTCCCTTGAATGGGTGTCTTGAGCGCGTTCCAGGACCTGCCCTCTGGACTCCAGTGAGGAGAGCAGAGTCTCGCCAGAGGTGACACGGTTCTCTATTGTGTGTAGCTCTGACCTCACCTCCTGTATGTCCTTACTGTGGGCTTCTTCAATCCATATTAGGGCCTCTATGTCTGCCCTCGTGGGTAGGGCCTCTATGTCTGCTCTTGTGGGAAGAGCCGGAACATGCTGCGGAGGTCCTCCTCCAAGCTGCTCTAACTCTGTGTGGAACCGGCCATGTACGACCGGAATACAGCCAGTGTCCCCGTGAGGAGTTCTGGGTCTGGCGTGGGAACAGGGGTGTTTGCTTGCAGCATAGTGGTGTCAGTCTCCATGCGGGCTGCACGTGGCGCGGTCACTATGGTGCCCGGGGACAGCGTCTGGTTGTTCCTGAAGAAATGTTGAATTCCAGGCTGTGAGGTTTGGTACCGGGTTCTGTGGGTCGCCGATCTTGTCCTGTATCTATTGGGGTTGCTCATGCCGTGCTCACAAAAGTTTAAAGCTGTTTGGTGGTCTGTACAGGTCGGGTGGGGCAGGGAGCTCCTCCAGTGCACGTCTTTACTCGGCCATTGCTAAGCCACGCCCCAGTTTTGCAGCATATTAAAGAAAGCAGGGTTGAATCCCTTTCATTTTGCATTTCGGTTAAATAGGTCAATCAAGGATGCATTTGCTTTAGTGCTTCGCACTGCCCTAATCAACCTTGAGTAGAAAATTAATTAGGTTAGATTGCTGTTTGTAGACCTAAGCTCTGCTGTTAATGCTATTTATCTAATGAAACTTGTCTATAAGCTTGTTTTTTGGGGCTTTGGGTCCTTAATCTGCAATTGGATTTTGGACTTTTTATTAAATAGGCTGTAGGTGGGCAAAATTGATGAGCTGTCTCGGTTTGTGTTATCTTTAAGAACAGGTACTGTAAAAACCCACTATTATTTACCTTGTATACTTCTGATTGTGCTGCTCAATATGAGGTAAATAATGTCATTAAATTTGCAGGAAATGTTGCTTGCTTTTTATAAGGGTGCAATACAGAGTATTGTGACATACCATGCCACCTTGCAGCAGGGCATGTGCACAGCCCAAGATATTAGTGTAGTGCCGAGGGACTTAAAGAAAATATAGGTATCAAATTGCTGGCTATTAGGAACATCAGAGAGCAGCAATGCCTTTGTAGGGCACATAACCAGGGCAGGACTTACCATTGGGCTTGACTGGGCTCAAGCCCATGGGCCCCGCCCAATAGGGGGCCCTGCCAAGATACAGAGCAGAGTGTACTCGGCTCTGCTCCACTCACAGTCACGCCCAGTCCTGCCCTATGATGGACATAACACAGGGACTTGGCATGACTGTGAGTCGAACCAAGTACAATTGGCTACTCTCGGCTCTGCTCGGGACTGCGAGAGGACCCGAGAGCCGCCGAGAGGATCCGAGAGCTGCTCGAAAGCCGCAGAGAGGACCCGAGAACCGCAGAGAGGACCCGAGAGCCGCTGAGAGGACCCAAGAGCCGATGAGAGGACCCAAGAGCCGCTGAGAGGACCCAAGAGCCGCCGAGAGGACCCAAGAACAGCCGAGAGGACCCGAGACCCACCGAGAGACCCCGAGAGCCGCTAAGAGAACCTGAGAACCACCGAGAGACCCCGAGAGCCGCTGAGAGGACCCGAGAGCCGCCAAGAGGACCCGAGATACACAGGACTCTGTATCACAGCGGTGCCATTTTTAAACTTCAAAATTGCAATAACAAGGCTGCAAATGACACTGGGGCAAGGCTGCAAATGACAAGGCTACACTGACAAGGCTGCAAATGAACCTGACAAGGCTGCAATGACACTGACAAGGCTGCAATGACACTGGACAAGGCTGCAATGACACTGTACAAGGCTGCAGATGGATGGGCAAGGCTGCAGATGGACACTGACAAGGCTGCATTGATGGGCATTTAAATGTACGTTTTTTTCCTTAAACTTCCCTCCTAAACTTGGGGCGTGTGTTATACGCTGATAAATACGATAATGTATAGAAGGTAGGGCCCGAAAGTGACTCAAGCCCAGGGGCCCCCACCACCCTAAGTCCTGCCCTGCACATAACATTTTAAGAATACCGCCCATCCGAGTTTTGATTTTTTTTTTAGATGCTACCATCAAGTAACCATCAAGTAAGCACTATAGGAGTATAGGAATATTGTTATTTTTTAAAATGTTGATATGTGAGCGTTTGTGTTTATGTTCTGTGTGGAGCTATCCCTGAATTTCCTTATATGATTTGTGATTGTATAATGACAATACATTTTTGTAATCCCTGAAAAGCAGTCAAAATCTAGCTGTCAAACCCTTGGTATCATAGACACTGGCTGTACTGTGTGTGTCAGCTTCTTTCCAAGTCAAAACCGTGCCCAGGCCCTGCCCTTCTTGACACTACACCCTACCCTGTAACTCAGCTGTTGATTGCTAGAGTCTTTATCACCCACTGAAGTTCAGCTGTCTGTCACTTTGGTGCTTTCTGTCAGAGGGAAAAAATTTGACTCATAAAAAAGCCACTGAACTAACAATGGAATGACTCCAGTGGCAGGTCAAGAGGTAGATGCCTCCTCTGCTCAGTCAATTGTTTATAGGGGACCCTAGATGGGGGTTGCCCTGGTGCAATTACCCTATTTGTATGCCCTTTAATCTGGACTTGAGTTATTTTAATAAAATATATAACCCAGACATGGCAATTTAGGTCAATGGGAATGGAATGCCCTCAACATGGGGGATACTTACGTTGATAAGGATAAGGGCCTCTTCTCCACAACCCTGGCCTGGTGGTTGTGGGGTTCTGCTGGCGGGAGGGCTTATAAATATCTTGAGGTCTCCTTTTAAAATCCACCTCCTTGGTAAGCAAGAAAGGGGAACATAATACCTATTCACAAAAAAAATGTAAATAGTAAATAAACACAATTATTGTCCTAAGTGTAAATAAAAAAAAATATTAAATATTTGTCCCATGTAAATCCATTGTCAGTCACGATGATCAATGCCCACTGACTCGCCAAAGGAAGAACCTGCTGGTTAATGAAATTAATGAATAAGCGCAGTGCCGCTGTGTGAAATGCGTCTACCTGTACCTGCTTTCCTGTCCTGTGGTGTTTTTCATGTCACAGATTTTATAATAAAGAGACTTATTACCTAGGTGTGCAGCCATCCATTTCTTCTTACCTTGCTAATTGATAGGCACGTCAAATCCCATTGCTACATTTGCCATGAATGACAGCTCTGGTCTGCACAGGGGCGAGGTAAACCCAATAATGTCATTGATCAATTATAGTCATGGCCATATTGTGTCATTGTGGTTGCCCAAATGTTGCCATATTTTGGCAATGAAGTCAGCCACTATCCTGTCCCATTGTATTACATGGCCAGGGAATCATGGCCAGCAAAAAAATGGGACCAGGTGCTAAAGGAAGATGAGACTACTCACTGCTTTCTTAATAATCATTGACAGCTGAAGAGGTAAGCTGTCATATATAGTAATGGTAGAAAAAAACACTACTATATACAGTATGACTCCTGTCAAATGAGCAAAAGGTCCAGCGTTTAGGTGAATACCCAAATAAGCACAGCTAGGTCCGATCCTGTGTTAGGCCAAGCCAAAACCACATAATTAGTCTCGGCTCATCAAAATGAAGACCCGTCTCATATATTTGTAAAATGTTCACAAATATATGAGGAGGGTCCACATTTGAAACAAAGGATTATACCATACGTAAATAGTTGTATCAACTGCATGTTTTTCAGTGTATTATCACATTATAGACATGATGGGCCATAGAGTTCCACCCACTATACTGCAATTGCCAGCTTAACCTGCCTGGCAAAGGAGATTAGCAGAACATACTCAGCTGGGGTGGCATGTTGACCCTTTTCACCGAAGCTAGAAATCTACTGATTGTAGAAAACTGCAAGATTATACAGTGATAGACAATCTTTTTGGTTATCATTTTTAATCAGAATCATTCTACATTTTGATTGTACTGTAGATCATCAAAGTAAAGTAAATCAGTATCTCTAAGGAATGAAATTGGCAACAGGAATTATTGATTAAACATTGTACAGCAATGATTTAATATATAATCTCTTCAAGTTATGCAGAACCCAGATGGGGACAGGCTCTGTAACTACTTTAATAAAACTTCAATAGTGTAAAGGAGAATAAAAGTGCTATTGATTCCCAGCCTAACGACTGCTTTGCGCTCCTGCATTTTGTCAAAGGCTCTGTAGGGAGCACAGTGTATATTATGTGCAGTTTGACTGATTAATTATTTTATCATGTTGCTTCAAATGTCCTGCTCTATAGAAGCAATATCTTGCAATAATAAGGAATAACAAGCCCAAAACAACTGTTTGCAAGTTCCAAAATATTTTTCTATAATTTTAGGCCGAATCAGTGTTATGAAAAGATGTACAGTTTCCTTAAGGAACATATTAGAATTATTTGATTAAAAAATTCTATATCATAAGATGAGCATTACTCCTACTTTTAAAATTGTGATGCAAATAACAGTTTTTGTTTGAAGAAGCCAATGTGGATGATTTGCTAAAGAAATTAATCATGTTCCATTTGCAAAGAGGATTTTCACTTGTAAGGAAATGTTCACTCACCATAGTGAATGCAGTGAAAATTCCTCATTATTAAATGATGGGAGTCAGCTCAGCTTCACCTCATTTATTAGACTGAGAAAGTTCCCTTTCAAAGTGAGTATGCATCCAGCCTCCTTCAGAAAAAATAAAAGTCAGCAGCTACAGTAAATAAATAAAAATACTGTAGCTGCTGACTTTTAACCACATACAGACCGGACCAATTTGCAGCCAAAGGACCAGGCCCCTTTTTGCGATTCGGCACTGCGTCGCTTTAACTGACAATTGCGCGGTCGTGCGACGTGGCTCCCAAACAAAATTGGCGTCCTTTTTTCCCACAAATAGAGCTTTCTTTTGGTGGTATTTGATCGCCCCTGCGGTTTTTATTTTTTTTCTATAAACAAAAAAGAGCGACAATTTTGAAAAAAAAACACATTCTTTTTTATTTTTTACTATAATAAATATCCCCCAAAAATATATAAAAAAACATTTTTTTTTCCTCAGTTTAGGCCGATACGTATTCGTCTACATATCTTTGGTAAAAAAAATCGCAATAAGCGATTATTGATTGGTTTGCGCAGAAGTTATAGCATTTACAAGATAGGGGATAGTTTTATAGCATTTTTATTAATAATTTTTTTTTATTAGTAATGGCAGCGATCAGCGATTTTTATTGCGACTGCAACATTATGGCAGACACATCGGACATTTTTGACACATTTTTGGGACCATTGTCATTTATACAGCAATCAATGCTATTTAAATGCATTGATTCCTGTATAAATGACACTGGCAGTGAAGGGGTTAACCACAAGGGGGCAGTGTAGTGGTTAAGTATGCCTAGGGGTGTGTTTCTTACTGTGGGGGGGCGTGGCTGTCAGCTAGTGAATGCTGATCTCTGCTCCAATCACAGGGAGCAGAGATCAGCGTCACTAGTTGCTAGGCAGAACGGGGAGATGCTGTTTATTTCCGCATCTCCCCGCTCAGCCTTCCCGTGAGACGATCGCGGTTGTCCCTGCGGTGATCGAGTCTGCGGAGCCCGCGACCGGCCTCGCGTGGGTCCCGACCGGTGCGGGGGTCCCGACCGGTGCGGGGGTCCCGACCGGTGCGGGAGCGCGCCGCTCCCGGCGCGCTCCCGATGGCACGGAGGCATTAAAAAAGGGACTTATATATACGCCCTTATGCCTGTCCGTGCCATTCTGCCGACGTACATTTTCGTGCGCCGGTCGGGTAGCGTTTAATATTAGGACATTTACCTGTCTTGGAATTCAGCGATGTCAGCAACCCAGCAGATTTTTACATCGGCTCTCGGGTACTGCCACCGCCGTTGCTTCTAAGGGAGACCATCAGTGAAGCCACCATTCACAATGTGCAGGGCTGCTTGCGTGTGCCCATAGTTGAGAAGCCTTGTGGCTTCACAGCCGGTTCGCTATTGTGCATACACAAAGCGCGCTGCTCTTTCTGAATGGTACAGCGGGGAAAGGAGGAAGGGGGCCTGACTTCCGGGTGATCTCACCGAGGCAAGGTCTCCTGGAAGTGGGGATTGGTACCTGTCAAAAACAGGTAACTGCTTCCCCCTGAAAGGTGCCAAATGTGGTACCAGAGGGGGGAGAGAGATAAGTGTAGCTTCCACTTTAGGTCATTTGGTAAAGTTCCACAATATTTATTTTTTTGTTATATTTATTGGAGGACTTCTTGGCACCTTTTACCTTCCTCATCATATGGGGGTCACAGACCGCAATAAAAACCTGCCAAGTTTTCTAATCCTCTCTATCCAAAGCAAAATAATTTTTTTGCCTTTAGTTATACTTTAACTCTGAAGTGAGTGCTCGTTCACACAAGATGCGTTAGGGCCATGCTGGCAGCTGTTTTTAGTACAGCCCCAATGTATAGCCAAGTGTGGCAGAGCGCTGTCTAGAAAGAGATTTTTCAGCCAGAATTTTCAGCCAGAATTCTTAACTGCCTTTTTCAGTTTACTCATTGTCTTCTTTTCTGAAGTCCATTTTGGGACCTGGAGCCTGGAGATTTTAAGTAATGGATAGTAATGACCTGACCATGGTTCTGGGCCCCAGGCAGACAGGAGGTGGGAGCCATTGCAGCAAGAGGCTGCTAGCTGTGTGCACAGAGTTGGTGAGTGACCAGTCTGATGGAGACAAAGGCCTAAAGCGTAAGGCCAGAGCAGGAGTGCTGCATGTGAAAGCCTGGAGGCTGAGTGATCATTTGTTTTGAAGCAAGAGTGAAATCTTGAAAACCCCTGGGTGGAAAACCTGTTTTGTGTTTGCTTTCTTTTAATAAAATTGGGCAAGAAAAGCCCTTTAAAAAGAAAAGCAGGCAGTGGTGTCACATAGATACATAGTTAATCAGGTTGAAAAAGGACACAAGTCCATCTAGTTCAAACAAAAAAAAATAAAAAATACAACATATACACAATCCTTCACCCACAGTTGATCCAGAGGAAGGCGAAAAACCCCAGCAAAGCATGCTCCAATTTGCTACAGCAGGGGAAAAAAATTATTTCCTGATCCCCTGTGGAGAAATCAGATTTTCCCTGGATCAACTTTACCTATAAATGTCAGTACCCAGTTTTATTATGTACATTTAGGACCTTGTCCTTAAAAGTTCTACATTTGATGCTAGTTCTCACACAAGGCAAAATACCTTGTTTCCTATGCTGCAGTCTCATACTGTTCCCACTGCTGTCAGCTGTCAGTACTGCATGCAATACTTTTTTCAAAGACCCTAGTGCAATGTGGGCTGAAGTGGGGAACAGAAAAGTGACATTTCATTAAAGTTCTGTAAAAAAAAAAAAGTAAATGGCACTATGTGTTCCAGCACACACCTGTGCCTATTGTTCATTGTATTTTATGCAACAACTACATCTATGTCATGATTTAGTAGTATCTATGCCAACTAGTAGATGAGTAGATGGCAGTGTTTATAAGTTTTTAGCTGCATCAATGATAGAACTCTGTCTTTTCTCAATATAATACATTTCCTGTTTCCTGTTAGCAGTTAAAGCGGCGCTCCACCCAAAAGGGGAAGTTCAGCTTTCTCCCCCACTCCTCTTGAAGAATTGGCACTTTTGAGCAGCGAGGGGAGAGCAGGTACCTGATTTTGACAGGTACCCACTCCCACTTCCGCTCCAACTGCCTAGGCATACGAAAGCGGAAGTTCTCCTACCCCCCCCCCCCCCAAAGTCTTCTGGGACATGTGACAGGTCCCAGAAGACTGCATCCACCATTCACAATGTGCAGGGCTGCTTGCGTGTGCCTATAGTTGAGATGCCGGGGCTGAGGAAAGAAGACAGTGGGTGAAACGGACTGGGGTGAGCACACCGCTAGATCATTGGATAGATGAGTGACTGTTTTTCAAAAGTCAGCAGCTACAGCCCATGTGGACTGTGCACTGTCTGTCTGTTCTGTAGCACTATATACAGAAATAACAGCTATGCATTCAGCATGGCTAGTGTGACTGAGCCATGAATGTCCTAATATTTTCCTATTTGCTATTACTAGAGACATTTGAAATGTAACATAGCTATCTTTTATTCATTGTTACATTTTAATGGACAGGCATTAAACAATATTTTCTTTCAGATGGTAGTGAAATGTCAACACAATTATAAAACACCTTATATTAAATGTACAACTAATACAAGACAGAACATGTGTCCGAAGGCCATCCAACTGACATTACAATGTGTGGCAAGTTAAACAGTGGTTCCATGTAAGCAATGGAATAGATCTGGAATTGTGACTTTTGTCAAAGTAACAAAAGGTTACTGCAGTTAGTCCTTAATGTATTTGTAACTAGGGATGGGTGAACCGTTCGGCCCGAGCATAAGTTCTTTTTTTCGGTCGACCGTTTGTTCGGCCCCCCTGATCCGACCACAATGCATTGCGGCGCTGAACCGTGCATTGCAAGCCCTGATGGGCTGAAGCTTTCACTGCTTCAGCCAATCAGGGCACAGAGCACTGTCAGAGTCATGATTGGACACTGTCATAACTTTATCCAATAATGGCTCATTCCCGCCCCACAGTATAAAAGTATTCTTTCAATGGCAGCCATTTTCAGTGTGATTTTGGCGTGGAGAGAGATAGAACAGGGCTCTGTTCAGTGCTATTAGTTAGTTAGTGTGCTATAATGCAGTGGTCATCAACCCTGTCCTCAGGGCTAAGGATAAGCCCGGTGTTCGATTCGAACCCATGTTCGAATCGAACATAGTCCGTTCGTCCGTTCGACGAAACCAGAACTCTGTGGGCCGTTCGCATCAAATTCGTTTGATACGAACGGCCCACAATGCACTGAGCCAGTCGCAGTGCATTGCTGTCTGATGATTGGCCAAGCATGCACTGTGACCCCCGCATGCTTGGCCAATCACAGCGCCGGCAGTGAGGAGAGCCATAATTGGCCACAGGCAGGATGCCTGTGGCCAATTATAGCTCAGGGGGTTTAGTACATGCCCACACTATATAAGGCACCCATCGCGGCGGCCTTGTGTAGTGTTGTGGTGGTCAGGTAGAGAGCTAGATAGGCAGGGACAGTGTGTGATATACTCAGCCATCTGCAGGAGTTAGTGTGTGTTCTGTGCCTCCAGCACAGCCCAGTATACACCTGTATCTACCCATATTAGCTGGTGTTCTCTGAGAAGGCCATCTGCAGGAGTTAGTGTGTCTTCTGTGCCTCCAGCACAATATACACCTGTATCTAACCATATTAGCTGCTGTTATCTGATACAGCCATCTACAGGAGTTAGTATGTCTTCTGTGCCTCCAGCACAGCCCAGTATACACCTGTATCTACCCATATTAGCTGGTGTTCTCTGATACAGCCATCTGCAGGAGTTAGTGTGTATTCTGTGCCTCCAGCACAATATACACCTGTATCTACCCATATTAGCTGGTGTTCTCTGATACAGCCATCTGCAGGAGTTAGTGTGTCTTCTGTGCCTCCAGCACAGCCCAGTATACACTTGTATCTACCCATATTTGCTGGTGTTCTCTGATACAGCCATCTGCAGGAGTTAGTGGGAGTTGTGTGCCTCCAGCACAGCCCAGTATACACCTGTATCTACCCATATTAACTGGTGTTCTCTGATACAGCCATCTCCAGGAGTTAGTGTGTCTTCTGTGCCTCCAGCACAAAATACACCTGTATCTACCCATATTAGCTGGTGTTCTCTGATACAGCCATCTGCAAGAGTTAGTGTGTCTTCTGTGCCTCCAGCACAGCCCAGTATACACCTGTATCTATCCATATTAGCTGGTGTTCTCTGATACAGCCATCTGCAGGAGTTAGTGTGTCTTCTGTGCCTCCAGCGCACACCTGTATACACCTGTATCTACCCATATTAGCTGGTGTTCTCTGAGAAGGCCATCTGCAGGAGTTAGGCCCCTTTCACACTGGGGCGGGAGCCGCGGTGACGGTAAAGCAGCGCTAGATTTAGCGCAGCTTTACCGTCTGTTTAGCCGCGGTATTCGGCCGCTCGCGGTGCGGTTTTACCCCCGCGAGCGGCCGAAAAAGGGTTAAAGACCCCCACAGAGCACCGCCGTAGCGGCGCTTTGCGGCGGTATTGCCGCGGTATTACCACGGTGTCCCATTTAAATCAATGGGAAGGAGCGGTATAGGAGCGGTGAATACACCGCTCCTATACCTCTCCAAAGATGCTGCTAGCAGGACTTTTTTTACCGTCCTGCTAGCGCACCGCTCCAGTATGAAAGCCCGCCGGCTTTCACACTGGAGTGAATGGGGCTGGATTTTTTCAGGCGGTATACAGGCGCTATTTTTAGCGCTGTACCGCCTGAAAAACGCCCCAGTGTGAAAGGGACCTTAGTGTGTCTTCTGTGCCTCCAGCACAATATACACCTGTATCTACCCATATAAGCTGGTGTTCTCTGATACAGCCATCTACAGTAGTTAGTATGTCTTCTGTGCCTCCAGCACAGCCCAGTATACACCTGTATCTACCCATATTAGCTGGTGTTCTCTGATACAGCCATCTGCAGGAGTTAGTGTGTCTTCTGTGCCTCCAGCACAATATACACCTGTATCTACCCATATTAGCTGGTGTTCTCTGATACAGCCATCTTCAGGAGTTAGTGTGTCTTCTGTGCCTCCAGCACAGCCCAGTATACACTTGTATCTACCCATATTTGCTGGTGTTCTCTGATACAGCCATCTGCAGCAGTTAGTGGGTGTTGTGTGCTGTGTGCCTCCAGCACAGCCCAGTATACACCTGTATCTACCCATATTAGCTGGTGTTCTCTGATACAGCCATCTCCAGGAGTTAGTGTGTCTTCTTTGCCTCCAGCATAATATACACCTGTATCTACCCATATTAGCTGGTGTTCTCTGATACAGCCATCTGCAGGAGTTAGTGTGTCTTCTGTGCCTCCAGCACAGCCCAGTATACACCTGTATCTACCCATATTAGCTGGTGTTCTCTGATACAGCCATCTGCAGGAGTTAGTGTGTCTTCTGTGCCTCCAGCACAATATACACCTGTATCTACCCATATTAGCTGGTGTTCTCTGATACAGCCATCTGTAGGAGTTAGTGTGTCTTCTGTGCCTCCAGCACAATCTACACTACCCAATTGCTGGTTTTCAGATCTCCCTGCAGGCCATTACAATGTCTGGAAGGCCAACAAGGAGAGGCAGACAGTCACAAGCCAATAAAAGAGGGCAAGCAGGCTCTGTGTCTAGAGACAACAGTGCTGGTCGTGGACACGGTCCATCTTCATCAGCACGTGGCCATGGGACACGCTTGTCCTTATTTTCGGCAGCTAGACGCGTTGAGCCGCATCATGCTGAAGACTCGGTAGAGTGGATGACCAAGCCCTCCTCATCCTCCTCATCCTCTCTCACCCAGGCTCAGGGTACTGGCAAATCAGCTGCCAACACATCCTCTTCCCTCGTCTCAATGTCATCAGTCACTCCTTCCCTAGACCCACCATGTCCTCCTGAGGAGTCCCCCGAACTGTTTGACCACAATGTTTGGTACATGCTCCAGGAGGATGCCCAGCGTTTTGAAGGCTCTGATGATGATAACCAGCTAGAGGAAGGCAGTAGTGTGAGCGCAGAGAGAGGGGATGCTCAAGGACAGCAATCTGGCAGTCATGTTCCACCAGCTGCAGCATACTGCCAGGTTTGCTCCAGTGGTGAAGAGGGAGGGGATGATGAGGTCACTGACTCCAGGTGGATTCCTGATAGGAGAGAGGAGTAGGAGGAGGAGGCACATCTCCAAAGAGGCAGGATGCCCTCTGGGGGCCAGCTTAAGGGCAGCACACTGACTGAATCACACTGCAGAGCTCTGCCTGTGCAGGGCGCTGCCTCTACGCGTTATTACAAGAGTTCTATGGTGTGGGCCTTTTTTGAGACCAGTGCATCAGATCACACCGCTGCTATTTGCAGCATATGTCTCAAGCGCAGCTCACGTGGCCAAAACATCAGCCGCTTGGGCACCACAAGCATGACCAGACATATGTTGACCTGCCATGCAGCTCGTTGGCAAGCGTACCTTAAAGACCCACACCAAAGAACAAAGCGGACCGCTCCTTGCTCCTCATCAGCTGGGATCTCCAACCCCACTATACCTTCAGTCCTCTCTGAAAGCTGCACTGAGAGGAATGAAGGTGTAGAATTAGGTGTGCCACTGCCAAGTACTTGCAGGCACTCTGCTAGCAGTACACCGACGTCCGATTGTACCAGGCAAATTTCCCTGCCCCAGCTTCTGGACCGTCAAAAGAAGTTCACTCCCAGCCATCCACATGTCCAGCGGTTGAATGCTAGCTTGGCTAAATTGCTCGCACTTCAACTGCTGTCTTTTCAGTTGGTAGACTCGGCCCCCTTCCATGAGTTTGTGCAATGTGCGGTTCCTCAGTAGCAGGTTCCCAAACGCCACTTTTTTTAATGGAAGGCGATTCCGGCTCTCTACCGGCATGTGGAAGGCAATGTCCATGCCTCGCTGGACATGGGCGGTCAGCGGTAAGGTGCATATTACCACTGACTCATGGTCCAGCAGGCATGGACAGGGACGTTACCTATCTTTCACGGCCCATTGGGTCACTCTTTTGGCAGCTGGGAAGGATGCAGGACAAGGTGCAGTAGTGTTGGAGGTTGTTCCGCCACCACGCCTCCAAAATGCTACTACTGGTTGTGACACACCTCTCTCCTCCACCCCTCCTCTTCTTCTTCCTCCATGGCCTCTTCCTGTCCTTTGTCCTCGGAACCAGCGGTGCTCCGTAGGCATTAAAGGGGCTACGTAAGTACGCAGACAAAAAGATGCCATGCCGTGCTTGTGCTGGTGTGTTTGGGGGACAGGAGCCACACTGGGGCAGAGGTTCTGTCAGCTCTGCAGGGGCAGGCCGAGAGGTGGTTGACGCCACGCCAGCTTAAGCCAGGAATGGTGGTTTGCGACAATGGCACCAACATCCTCTCCGCCCTGCGACAGGGACAACTGACCCATGTGCCCTGTATGGCTCACGTCCTTAACCTGGTGGTGCAGCGGTTCTTGGGCAGGTACCCAGGCTTACAGGATGTCCTGAGGCATGCCAGGAAAGTCTGTGTGCATTTCCGCTGATCATATATGCCAGTGCTCGGCTGGCTGCGCTGCAAAAGGAGTTGAACCTGCCCAAGAACCGCCTTATATGTGACATGCCCACCAGGTGGAACTCAACGTTGGCCATGCTGCAGCGACTGCACATGCAGCAGAGGGCCATCAATGAGTACCTGTGCAACTACGGCACCAGGACAGGGTCAGGGGAGCTCGGATTTTTTTCACCATGCCAGTGGAGCATGATCAGGGATGCATGCACTGTCCTGTCACCATTTGAGGAGGCCACGAGGATGGTGAGAAGTGACAGTGCATGCATCAGTGACACTGTACCT
The DNA here is from genome assembly GCA_028564925.1 of Lithobates sylvaticus. NCBI lineage: Eukaryota > Metazoa > Chordata > Amphibia > Anura > Ranidae > Lithobates > Lithobates sylvaticus. The sequence continues at coordinate 280,038,247 of CM053030.1, forward strand.
CTTGTCCACCTGTTGGAGCATACGCTGAATGGAATAATGGACAGGGCACTTGAGGCAGAACAGAGGCAGGAAGAGGAGGACTTCCTTGCCTCTCAAGGCCCCCTTTATCCATATTTAGTGTTCCTTCTCTCCCACCCATTACACAGGAAGAGGATGAGGAGGAGAATTGTGTCAGCATGGAAGTGGAGCCTGGCACTCAGCATCAGCAGCAGCAGTCTTTTAGGGAGGATGTACAGTCCCAAGAAACTGGTGGACTTGTACGTGGCTGGGAGGAGGTGGCTGCGGATCATGTCATCCTTAGTGACCCTGAGGACTCGAATGCCTCAGCTAACCTACACTGCATGGCCTCCCTGATCCTGCAAAGCCTGCAGAAGGATCCTCGTATTCTTTGGATCAAGGAGAGGGACCATTACTGGCTGGCCACTCTCCTTGATCCATGGTACAAGAGTAAGGTTGCGGACCTTATCTTGCCATTGCAGAAGGAGCTGAGGATGAGACATCTCCGGGAGGCCTTGCAGAAAGGTCTGTGCAACGCGTTCCCAGAGACTGGGAGGTTACAAACTCTTGGTCCTGGACAACGAGTTGCTGAGGCTTTGGTCAGTAGCAGAAGGAGCGGTGTAGAAGGTGGCCATCTGACCGATGCGTTCAGACAATTTTTTAGTCCGCAGCCCAAAGGTATGATCGGTTCCAGCAACCATCGCCAGCGTCTGATATACATGGTGCAGGAATACCTAGGGGCAAGGTCAGACTTGGACAGCTTTCCCACCGAAAATCCTCTGTCTTACTGGGTCTTGAGGATGGATCACTGGCCAGAGCTTGCACAGTATGCAATTGAGCTACTGGCCTGTCCTGCATCCAGCGTTCTTTCGGAACACACATTCAGTGCTGCTGGAGGCTTTGTCACCGATCACAGGGTGCGCCTGACTCGGTTGATCGACTGACCTTCATAAAGATGAATCAGTCTTGGATCACCACCAGCTACCAGGCACCTGAAGCTGATGTAACAGAATAATTTATTTTGAAATGTCACATCCCTTTTAGACTGCCTATGCTGATGCTGAGTGACTGTCCTGTTATGTTGACTGACTATGCTCTTCCTCCTCAATGATCCTGATAATAGCTTGGAAGAACATTTTTGTTTCTGGGTGCCACCACCATTGGCTAAGGCCCAATTTGTCAGCCCCTGTAATTACAATTTTTAATGCAATGCTTTGCAGCAGGGCTCATTCCTGCACTCCAACTAGAGTATCTGTGAGGGGTTGCAGTGTTGTGGCACCAGCACCAGTGCCTAAGGCCTAATTTTTCCGCCCCTGTTTAACAGGGGCGTGTAATTACAATTTTTGATGCAATACTTTGCAACAGGTCTCATTGATGTGCTCCAAGTACAGTATCTGTGAGGGGTTGCAGTGTTGTGGCACCAGTGCCTAAGGCCCAATTTTTCAGCCCATGTTTAACAGGGGCGTGTAATTACAAATCTTGATCTAATAATTCACAGCAGGGCCCATTCCTGCGCCCACCAAAAGTAACTGTGAGGGCTTACAGTGCTGTGAGGTGGCAACACCATCCACCACAACCACCACCACCAAAGGCCCAATTTTTCTGCCCCTGTTCAACAGGGGCATGCAATTTCAATTCTTGATATAATAATTCACAGCAGGGCCCATTCCTGCGCCCACCAAGAGTAACTGTGAGGGCTTACAGTATTGTAGCACCAGGACCACCGCCAAAGTCCCAATTTTTTCTACCACTGTTCAACAATGGCATGTAATTACAATTCCTGATATAATAGTTCACAGCAGGGCATTCCAGCACCCACCAAGAGTAACTGTGAGGGCTTACAGTGTTGTGGCAACACCAACATCTAAGGGGCAAAGGCCACTACTTTCAAACATCCAACTTACAAACGACTCCTACTTGCAAACGGAAGGAGACAACAGGAAGTGAGAGGAAATCTACCCCTAGGAAATTCTATCCTGTAATGCCTCGTACACACGATTGGACTTTGCCGCGGGAATGTCCGCCGGACCTAGTCCGGCGGACAAACCACCGGACCTTCCAGCGGGGCTTCGCCGGACTTTAAAGCGAACGGACTTGACCACACACGATCACTCTAAAAGTCCGGCGGTTCACGCAATGACGTACAGCACGTATGACGGGACTAGAAAAAGGAAGCTCAAGATCCAAAACGACACCCTTTGGGCTCCGTCTGCTAATCTCGTGTGTATCTTGTGTTAGTAGACGTTTGGTTTGAGACGATTCGCGCTTTTCAGACTTCAGCTTAATTCGCTTGTTTTCTGCGGTTCAGGCTGTGCTTGTGAGGTTTGTATCTGTCTTTCAGTGCGTGTGGATCAGTTTGTACCTGTTCTCAGGCCGTTCTGGTCCGCTCGTTCCTGTTCTTCAGGTCGTTCTTCAAAGGCCTTGCTGTTCTTCAGTGCGTTCGGTTAAGTTTGTTTGACCAGCCGACCGTTTTGAAGCCATGGAGTGTGGACGTACTCGTTCGCGAGTTCGTGCTGTGCAGGGGCTTGGTGTTGAGGTTAACACTTTGACCCCGAGTCCAGTTCATGAACAGGGCGAGGAGGAGTTCATGGACGAAGAATTGGCTGCGCCAGCGTGGCCAATTCTCACCTATGCCTTTGCTCCGTGAGATCCGTGAGAATAATCCTGAGGATTTCAGGAATTATCTCAGGATGACGGACCCCGTTTTTCACCGCCTGTTGGCTTCGCTGTCCCCTTTTATCAGCAGACAGGATACCTGCATGCGGCAAGCCATCACTCCGGAGCAGAGGCTAGTCGCCACGTTGCGTTACTTGGTGACGGGGAGAAGCTTGCAGGACCTCAAGTTCACGACAGGCATCTCCCCCCAGGCTCTGGGGATCATTATTCCAGAGACCTGTTCTGCCATTATTCAGGTCCTGCAGGAGGAATATATTATGGAAGAGCCCTGGGGCCATCATAAAAAAAAAAAAAAAAAAAATACAGAATTATGTTAATGAATTTTTTTTTTTTACAGAATTCTGAGTTTGAAAGTCAGAATTCTGAGTTTGAAAGTCAGAATTCTGAGATTAAAAGTCAGAATTCTGAGATTAAATGTCAGAATTCTGAGATTAAATGTCAGAATTCTGAGATTCAAAGTCAGAATTGTAAATTTAAAAAAAAAAAAAATAATTCTACAGAGTTAGTGTGTATTCTGTGCCTCCAGCACAATATACACCTGTATCTACCCATATTAGCTGGTGTTCTCTGATACAGCCATCTGCAGGAGTTAGTGTGTCTTCTGTGCCTCCAGCACAGCCCAGTATACACTTGTATCTACCCATATTTGCTGGTGTTCTCTGATACAGCCATCTGCAGGAGTTAGTGGGAGTTGTGTGCCTCCAGCACAGCCCAGTATACACCTGTATCTACCCATATTAACTGGTGTTCTCTGATACAGCCATCTCCAGGAGTTAGTGTGTCTTCTGTGCCTCCAGCACAATATACACCTGTATCTACCCATATTAGCTGGTGTTCTCTGATACAGCCATCTGCAAGAGTTAGTGTGTCTTCTGTGCCTCCAGCACAGCCCAGTATACACCTGTATCTATCCATATTAGCTGGTGTTCTCTGATACAGCCATCTGCAGGAGTTAGTGTGTCTTCTGTGCCTCCAGCGCACACCTGTATACACCTGTATTTACCCATATTAGCTGGTGTTCTCTGAGAAGGCCATCTGCAGGAGTTAGGCCCCTTTCACACTGGGGCGGGAGCCGCGGTGACGGTAAAGCAGCGCTAGATTTAGCGCAGCTTTACCGTCTGTTTAGCCGCGGTATTCGGCCGCTCGCGGTGCGGTTTTACCCCCGCGAACGGCCGAAAAAGGGTTAAAGACCCCCACAGAGCACCGCCGTAGCGGCGCTTTGCGGCGGTATTGCGGCGGTATTCCCACGGTGTCCCATTTAAATCAATGGGAAGGAGCGGTATAGGAGCGGTGAATACAACGCTCCTATACCGCTCCAAAGATGCTGCTAGCAGGACTTTTTTTACCGTCCTGCTAGCGCACCGCTCCAGTATGAAAGCCCGCCGGCTTTCACACTGGAGTGAATGGGGCCGGATTTTTTCAGGCGGTATACAGGCGCTATTTTTAGCGCTGTACCGCCTGAAAAAACGCCCCAGTGTGAAAGGGACCTTAGTGTGTCTTCTGTGCCTCCAGCACAATATACACCTGTATCTGCCCATATTAGCTGGTGTTCTCTGATACAGCCATCTACAGTAGTTAGTATGTCTTCTGTGCCTCCAGCACAGCCCAGTATACACCTGTATCTACCCATATTAGCTGGTGTTCTCTGATACAGCCATCTGCAGGAGTTAGTGTGTCTTCTGTGCCTCCAGCACAATATACACCTGTATCTACCCATATTAGCTGGTGTTCTCTGATACAGCCATCTTCAGGAGTTAGTGTGTCTTCTGTGCCTCCAGCACAGCCCAGTATACACTTGTATCTACCCATATTTGCTGGTGTTCTCTGATACAGCCATCTGCAGGAGTTAGTGGGTGTTGTGTGCTGTGTGCCTCCAGCACAGCCCAGTATACACCTGTATCTACCCATATTAGCTGGTGTTCTCTGATACACTCCAGGAGTTAGTGTGTCTTCTTTGCCTCCAGCATAATATACACCTGTATCTACCCGTATTAGCTGGTGTTCTCTGATACAGCCATCTGCAGGAGTTAGTGTGTCTTCTGTGCCTCCAGCACAGCCCAGTATACACCTGTATCTACCCATATTAGCTGGTGTTCTCTGATACAGCCATCTGCAGGAGTTAGTGTGTCTTCTGTGCCTCCAGCACAATATACACCTGTATCTACCCATATTAGCTAGTGTTCTCTGATACAGCCATCTGCAGGAGTTAGTGTGTCTTCTGTGCCTCCAGCACAATCTACACTACCCAATTGCTGGTTTTCCCATCTCCCTGCAGGCCATTACAATGTCTGGATGGCCAACAAGGAGAGGCAGACAGTCACAAGCCAATAAAAGAGGGCAAGCAGGCTCTGTGTCTAGAGACAACAGTGCTGGTCGTGGACACGGTCCATCTTCATCAGCACGTGGCCATGGGACACGCTTGTCCTTATTTTCGGCAGCTAGACGCGTTGAGCCGCATCATGCTGAAGACTCGGTAGAGTGGATGACCAAGACCTCCTCATCCTCCTCATCCTCTCTCACCCAGGCTCAGGGTACTGGCAAATCAGCTGCCAACACATCCTCTTCCCTCGTCTCAATGTCATCAGTCACTCCTTCCCTAGACCCACCATGTCCTCCTGAGGAGTCCCCCGAACTGTTTGACCACAATGTTTGGTACATGCTCCAGGAGGATGCCCAGCGTTTTGAAGGCTCTGATGATGATAACCAGCTAGAGGAAGGCAGTAGTGTGAGCGCAGAGAGAGGGGATGCTCAAGGACAGCAATCTGGCAGTCATGTTCCACCAGCTGCAGCATACTGCCAGGTTTGCTCCAGTGGTGAAGAGGGAGGGGATGATGAGGTCACTGACTCCAGGTGGATTCCTGATAGGAGAGAGGAGTAGGAGGAGGAGGAGGAGGCACATCTCCAAAGAGGCAGGATGCCCTCTGGGGGCCAGCTTAAGGGCAGCACACTGACTGAATCACACTGCAGAGCTCTGCCTGTGCAGGGCGCTGCCTCTACGCGTTATTACAAGAGTTCTATGGTGTGGGCCTTTTTTGAGACCAGTGCATCAGATCACACCGCTGCTATTTGCAACATATGTCTCAAGCGCAGCTCACGTGGCCAAAACATCAGCCGCTTGGGCACCACAAGCATGACCAGACATATGTTGACCTGCCATGCAGCTCGTTGGCAAGTGTACCTTAAAGACCCACACCAAAGAACAAAGCGGACCGCTCCTTGCTCCTCATCAGCTGGGATCTCCAACCCCACTATACCTTCAGTCCTCTCTGAAAGCTGCACTGAGAGGAATGAAGGTGTATAATTAGGTGTGTCACTGCCAAGTACTTGCAGGCACTCTGCTAGCAGTACACCGACGTCCGATTGTACCAGGCAAATTTCCCTGCCCCAGCTTCTGGACCGTCAAAAGAAGTTCACTCCCAGCCATCCACATGCCCAGCGGTTGAATGCTAGCTTGGCTAAATTGCTCGCACTTCAACTGCTGTCTTTTCAGTTGGTAGACTCGGCCCCCTTCCATGAGTTTGTGCAATGTGCGGTTCCTCAGTAGCAGGTTCCCAAACGCCACTTTTTTTCATGGAAGGCGATTCCGGCTCTCTACCGGCATGTGGAAGGCAATGTCCATGCCTCGCTGGACATGGGCGGTCAGCGGTAAGGTGCATATTACCACTGACTCATGGTCCAGCAGGCATGGACAGGGACGTTACCTATCTTTCACGGCCCATTGGGTCACTCTTTTGGCAGCTGGGAAGGATGCAGGACAAGGTGCAGTAGTGTTGGAGGTTGTTCCGCCACCACGCCTCCAAAATGCTACTACTGGTTGTGACACACCTCTCTCCTCCACCCCTCCTCTTCTTCTTCCTCCATGGCCTCTTCCTGTCCTTTGTCCTCGGAACCAGCGGTGCTCCGTAGGCATTAAAGGGGCTACGTAAGTACGCAGACAAAATGACATGCCCACCAGGTGGAACTCAACGTTGGCCATGCTGCAGTGACTGCACATGCAGCAGAGGGCCATCAATGAGTACCTGTGCAACTACGGCACCAGGACAGGGTCAGGGGAGCTCGGATTTTTTTCACCACGCCAATGGAGCATGATCAGGGATGCATGCACTGTCCTGTCACCATTTGAGGAGGCCACGAGGATGGTGAGAAGTGACAGTGCATGCATCAGTGACACTGTACCTCTTGTCCACCTGTTGGAGCATACGCTGAATGGAATAATGGACAGGGCACTTGAGGCAGAACAGAGGCAGGAAGAGGAGGACTTCCTTGCCTCTCAAGGCCCCCTTTATCCATATTTAGTGTTCCTTCTCTCCCACCCATTACACAGGAAGAGGATGAGGAGGAGAATTGTGTCAGCATGGAAGTGGAGCCTGGCACTCAGCATCAGCAGCAGCAGCAGCAGTCTTTTAGGGAGGATGTACAGTCCCAAGAAACTGGTGGACTTGTACGTGGCTGGGAGGAGGTGGCTGCGGATCATGTCATCCTTAGTGACCCTGAGGACTCGAATGCCTCAGCTAACCTACGCTGCATGGCCTCCCTGATCCTGCAAAGCCTGCAGAAGGATCCTCGTATTCTTTGGATCAAGGAGAGGGACCATTACTGGCTGGCCACTCTCCTTGATCCATGGTACAAGAGTAAGGTTGCGGACCTTATCTTGCCGTCACAGAGGGAGCAGAGGATGAGACATCTCCGGGAGGCCTTGCAGAAAGGTCTGTGCAACGCGTTCCCAGAGACTGGGAGGTTACAAACTCCTGGTCCTGGACAACGAGTTGCTGAGGCTTTGGTCAGTAGCAGAAGGAGCGGTGTAGAAGGTGGCCGTCTGACCGATGCGTTCAGACAATTTTTTAGTCCGCAGCCCAAAGGTATGATCGGTTCCAGCAACCATCGCCAGCGTCTGATATACATGGTGCAGGAATACCTAGGGGCAAGGTCAGACTTGGACAGCTTTCCCACCGAAGATCCTCTGTCTTACTGGGTCTTGAGGATGGATCACTGGCCAGAGCTTGCACAGTATGCAATTGAGCTACTGGCCTGTCCTGCATCCAGCGTTCTTTCGGAACACACATTCAGTGCTGCTGGAGGCTTTGTCACCGATCACAGGGTGCGCCTGACTCGGTTGATCGACTGACCTTCATAAAGATGAATCAGTCTTGGATCACCACCAGCTACCAGGCACCTGAAGCTGATGTAACAGAATAATTTATTTTGAAATGTCACATCCCTTTAAGACTGCCTATGCTGATGCTGAGTGACTGTCCTGTTATGTTGACTGACTATGCTCTTCCTCCTCAATGATCCTGATAATAGCTTGGAAGAACATTTTTGTTTCTGGGCGCCACCACCATTGGCTAAGGCCCAATTTGTCAGCCCCTGTAATTACAATTTTTTATGCAATGCTTTGCAGCAGGGCTCATTCCTGCACTCCAACTAGAGTATCTGTGAGGGGTTGCAGTGTTGTGGCACCAGCACCAGTGCCTAAGGCCCAATTTTTCAGCCCATGTTTAACAGGGGCGTGTAATTACAAATCTTGATCTAATAATTCACAGCAGGGCCCATTCCTGCGCCCACCAAAAGTAACTGTGAGGGCTTACAGTGCTGTGAGGTGGCAACACCATCCACCACAACCACCACCACCAAAGGCCCAATTTTTTTCTGCCCCTGTTCAACAGGGGCATGCAATTTCAATTCTTGATATAATAATTCACAGCAGGGCCCATTCCTGCGCCCACCAAGAGTAACTGTGAGGGCTTACAGTGTTGTAGCACCAGGACCACCGCCAAAGTCCCAATTTTTTCTACCGCTGTTCAACAATGGCATGTAATTACAATTTCTGATATAATAGTTCACATCAGGGCATTCCAGCACCCACCAAGAGTAACTGTGAGGGCTTACAGTGTTGTGGCAACACCAACATCTAAGGGGCAAATTTCTGCAGAGTATATACGGCAGGCCCCTACTTTCAAACATCCAACTTACAAACGACTCCTACTTGCAAACGGAAGGAGACAACAGGAAGTGAGAGGAAATCTACCCCTAGGAAATTCTATCCTGTTAGATTTAATTTGGGAAAAAGGTATCTCCTCTCTACTGATACTTTATCACCAATCCTTGTTTCAATTAAAACCCCCGGACAAACCGCCGGACCTTCCAGCGGGGCTTCGCAGGACTTTAAAACGAACGGACTTGACCACACACGATCACTCTAAAAGTCTGGCGGTTCACGCAATGACGTACAGCACGTACGACGGGACTAGAAAAAGGAAGCTCAAGATCCAAAACGACACCCTTTGGGCTCCGTCTGCTAATCTCGTGTGTATCTTGTGTTAGTAGACGTTTGGTTTGAGACGATTCGCGCTTTTCAGACTTCAGCTTAATTCGCTTGTTTTCTGCGGTTCAGTCTGTGCTTGTGAGGTTTGTATCTGTCTTTCAGTGCGTGTGGATCAGTTCGTACCTGTTCTCAGGCCGTTCTGGTCTGCTCGTTCCTGTTCTTCAGGTCGTTCTTCAAAGGCCTTGCTGTTCTTCAGTGCGTTCGGTTAAGTTTGTTTGACCAGCCGACCGTTTTGAAGCCATGGAGTGTGGACGTACTCGTTCGCGAGTTCGTGCTGTGCAGGGGCTTGGTGTTGAGGTTAACACTTTGACCCCGAGTCCAGTTCATGAACAGGGCGAGGAGGAGTTCATGGACGAAGAATTGGCTGCGCCAGTGTGGCCAATTCTCACCTATGCCTTTGCTCCGTGAGATCCGTGAGAATAATCCTGAGGATTTCAGGAATTATCTCAGGATGACGGACCCCGTTTTTCACCGCCTGTTGGCTTCGCTGTCCCCTTTTATCAGCAGACAGGATACCTGCATGCGGCAAGCCATCACTCCGGAGCAGAGGCTAGTCGCCACGTTGCGTTACTTGGCGACGGGGAGAAGCTTGCAGGACCTCAAGTTCACGACAGGCATCTCCCCCCAGGCTCTGGGGATCATTATTCCAGAGACCTGTTCTGCCATTATTCAGGTCCTGCAGGAGGAATATATTATGGAAGAGCCCTGGGGCCATCATAAAAAAAAAAAAAAAATACAGAATTATGTTTATGAATTTTTTTTTTACAGAATTCTGAGTTTGAAAGTCAGAATTCTGAGTTTGAAAGTCAGAATTCTGAGATTAAAAGTCAGAATTCTGAGATTAAATGTCAGAATTCTGAGATTAAATGTCAGAATTCTGAGATTAAATGTCAGAATTCTGAGATTCAAAGTCAGAATTGTAAATTAAAAAAAAAAAAAAAATCTACAGAATTCTGAGATTAAAAGTCAGAATTCTGAGATTTAAAGTCAGAATTCTGAGTTTCAAAGTCAGAATTCTGAGATTTAAAGTCAGAATTCTGAGATTCAATGTCAGAATTCTGAGATTTAAAGTCAGAATTCTGAGATTTAAAGTCAGAATTCTGAGTTTCAAAGTGAGAATTCTGAGATTTAAAGTGAGAATTCTGAGATTCAAAGTCAGAATTCTGAGATTCAAAGTCAGAATTCTGAGTTTATAAATATAGTAGTCTCTCTATTAGGAAGATTTTAGGGTCAATGAGCAATAGTGTAGTAACACCCACAGACCATCATTCTGCAGAGCACATGTCTTCTGCTCTGTATATGGATATGTAAATCTATCTTAGTTACAGCACACCGTATAGGGAAGCAGGCAGTGCTGGGTTCTCTGGTTCCTCTACTGTATAAATAGTTCCTTGGTCCTTTTCTGTCATCTGCTCCATCATATAGAGCCATGCTGAAAACGTGTGTATTGTGTGTGAGTGGGGGGGAGGGGTCTACACAGCTTCCATAGATAACAGAACACAATGGCCAGCAAAGCTCTGCACCCCAACTTGTAGTAAACATTCCACTATTGCCCCTACATGAGAGAATTGTGAATGGCTAGAAGGCAGCAGGACAATGTGTTTTATGGTCATAACGAATTGATCATAGAAATTACTTGTCTGGACTAATAGAGTTGTTTCATAAACAATTGACCTCATATTAAACATAAAAGCTGACTAAAATACCTAATGTAAGTTGGTATAGTGGTTAGAGTAACAGGCTTACATAGGTGAAGTGGTGGCTTCTAATCCAGGTGACAGTGCATTTTTATATATATATTTTTTTAAATATGAGCTAGTGAGGGCTTAAATTGTATTTTATCAATATATCCAAATTGATTTCAAGGTATATTAACAAAGACACACTGATATATTCAGCACACAATGTTGTAGTATATGCTGGCTACTATAAATTACAGAGTAGAGATTTAAAAGAAAAAAATGTGTATATATATATTAGGGTGATCAGATGGCAGCATTAGGGTGTCATTTTCAGTTTCCCCCGGGGGAGGTTCACAATTTCAGGAGACTGGTCATAATGGATCAATCATAGCAATTACTAGTCTGGACTAGTATAGTTGTTTCACAGAGAATTAATCTTATATTAAACATAAAAAGCAGCTGATAAGAGTGTTTAGGTGATAGCACAGTGGTTATAGTGCCAGGATTATATTGTTGAAGTTGTGGGTTCTAATCCAGTTCAGGACACATTAGATATATTTATCTTTTCAATATATTGATTTTATATTAAACATATTTTAAAGTATGAGTTAGTAAGGGCTTAAATTGTATTTTATTGATATATCCAAATTGATTCAAGGTATATTAACAAAGACACTGATGCAGCACCATTTTCCTCTTAGCTACACCGTTAAAAAGGTACAGTATTTTGCTCTGCATGCCACTATTTTCCCAAAATCCCCTCCTGAGAGGGGGAGCGGGCACAGTTGGGTACTGGATGACCTTGTCCTATCTCAGCTGGGGAGACTGAGGTGACAGTAGGCTATAGTCATCCTCACGGATACATTTTTGGGACTCAGTGCCATTACAATGATCACTGATAGAGTCACTGAGAACTATATTGGTCATTGCTAGAGACAGAGCTGTCTTTCAAAATCATAGGGTCCCATGCCGTGTACCTAACAACCCCCCTTCCCCACTCACTGTTACTGTTGGTGCTAATGTGTGTGCTATGCAGCCACGATATGTAGTCTTCCCCACTCACTGTTACTATTGGTGCTAATGTGTGTGCTATGCAGCCACGATATGTAGTCTCCATGCAGAATAGTATGCAGAGTCCCAAAAATGTATCCTTGAGGATGACTATAGCCTACTGTCACCTCAGTCTCCCCAGCTGAGATAGGACAAGGTCATCCAGTAGCCAACTGTGCCTGCTCCCCCTCTCAGGAGGGGATTTTGGGAAAATAGTGGCATGCAGAGCAAAATACTGTACCTTTTTAACGGTGTAGCTAAGAGGAAAATGGTGCTGCATCAGTGTCTTTGTTAATATACCTTGAATCAATTTGGATATATCAATAAAATACAATTTAAGCCCTTACTAATTTATACTTTAAAATATGTTTAATATAAAATCAATATATTGAAAAGATAAATATATCTAAAAGATGTGTTCTGAACTGGATTAGAACCCACAACTTCAACAATATAATCCTGGCACTCTAACCACTGTGCTATCACCTAAACACACTTATCAGTAGCTTTTTATGTTTAATATAAAATTAATTCTCTGTGAAACAACTATACTAGTCCAGACAAGTAATTGCTTTGATTGATCCATTATGACCAGTCTCCTGAAATTGTGAACCTTCCCCGGGGGAAACTGAAAATGACACCCTAATGCTGCCATCTGATCACCCTAATATATATATACACAGTTTTTTCTTTTAAATCTCTATTCTGTAATTTATAGTAGCCAGCATATACTACAACATTGTTTGCTGTCTTTGTTAATATACCTTGAAATCAATTTGGATATATTGATAAAATACAATTTAAGCCCTCACTAGCTCATATTTTAAAAAAAATCATATAAAAAGGCACTGTCACCTGGATTAGAACCCACAACTTCACCTATGTAAGCCTGTCACTCTAACCACTATACCAACTCACATTAGGTATTCTAGTCAGCTTTTATGTTTAATATGAGGTCAATTGTTTATGAAACAACTCTATTAGTCCAGACAAGTAATTTCTATGATCAATTCGTTATGACCATAAAACACATTGTCCTGCTGCCTTCTAGCCATTCACAATTCCCTCATGTAGGGGCAATAGTGCAATGTTTACTACAAGTTGGGGTGCAGAGCTTTGCTGGCCATTGTGTTCTGTTATCTATGGAAGCTGTGTAGACCCCCCCCCCCCCCCACTCACACACAATACACACGTTTTCAGCATGGCTCTATATGATGGAGCAGATGACAGAAAAGGACCAAGGAACTATTTATACAGTAGAGGAACCAGAGAACCCAGCACTGCCTGCTTCCCTATACGGTGTGCTGTAACTAAGATAGATTTACATATCCATATACAGAGCAGAAGACATGTGCTCTGCAGAATGATGGTCTGTGGGTGTTACTACACTATTGCTCATTGACCCTAAAATCTTCCTAATAGAGAGACTACTATATTTATAAACTCAGAATTCTGACTTTGAATCTCAGAATTCTGACTTTAAATCTCAGAATTCTGACTTTAAATCTCAGAATTCTGACTTTGAAACTCAGAATTCTGACTTTAAATCTCAGAATTCTGACTTTAAATCTCAGAATTCTGACTTTGAAACTCAGAATTCTGACTTTAAATCTCAGAATTCTGACTTTGAATCTCAGAATTCTGACTTTGAATCTCAGAATTCTGACTTTGAAACTCAGAATTCTGACTTTGAAACTCAGAATTCTGACTTTCAATCTCAGAATTCTGACTTTCAATCTCAGAATTCTGACTTTGAAACTCAGAATTCTGACTTTGAAACTCAGAATTCTGACTTTGAAACTCAGAATTCTGACTTTAAATCTCAGAATTCTGACTTTGAATCTCAGAATTCTGACTTTAAAACTCAGAATTCTGTAGAATTTTTTTTTTTTTAAACTTACAATTCTGACTTTGAATCTCAGAATTCTGAGATTTGATCTCAGAATTCTGATTTTTAATCTCAGAATTCTGACTTTCAAACTCAGAATTCTGACTTTCAAACTCAGAATTCTGTAAAAAAACATTTTCATAAACATAATTCTGTATTTTTTTTTTTTTATGATGGCCCCAGGGCTCTTCCATATTATATGAAGGTAAGTTTTATCCTTTAAAATGACATTATATGTATTGTATGTTTGCTAATGTAGTGCATTCGTTTCATCATTAGCTAATTACCATGATAGGAATATTCTGTGAATGTCCCCTATTCATGCATGCATTTTCAAAATGTTTTTTTTTTTTTTTATATTTTATTGTAAGATTTGTTTGAATTTCTCCTTTAGTGGCCTACATGCATATTTGCTTGCACCAACCTCCCCAGCATGCAATCCTGGGCCCATATACACCCATAGCCTAGTCCCTTTATTAAAAATAAAATGTATATTAACAGCTCCATTGTACTGCTTTACACACCCCCCCCCCCCTTCACCCCCTCGCCCCTCTTTTTTAAATGTGTTCAGGTGTAATGTGTGGCCTTATAATTAATTACACCCCCCACCCTCTTTTAAATGTGTTCAGGTGTAATGTGTGGCCTTATAATTAATTACCCCCCCCCCTCTTTTAAATGTGTTCAGGTGTAATGTGTGGCCTTATAATTAATTACTCCCCCCCACCCAATTTTAAATGTGTTCAGGTGTAATGTGTGGCCTTATAGTTAATCATCTCCCCCCCACTCTATTTTAAATGTGTTCAGGTGTAATGTGTGGCCTTATAATTACTCCCCCCACCCTCTTTTAAATCTGTTCAGGTGTAATGTGTGGCCTTATAATTAATTACTCCCCACCCACACCCCCATTATTATGTTCTATGGGCCATCAGAGGGGTAAGCAATCTGAGAATTGGGCCTTATCTTTCATAATTTTTTTTTCAAGGACTACTTTAAAAAAGACAGATGGTCAGTGCGCATGCGCGGGACTTCCGTTAGGACGTGCTGAACGGGAGCTCCGCCCCCACAGCGTACAGATTGAGCGGATTCCGGCCGAATCTCCCCCTGCCACTCTGCAGAAGCCCCAGGCAGATCCCTGTATGCCGAACGAGGCACACAAAACCGAGGTGAGCCGCCAGCTGGACTTCAATCGAGCGGCCCCTGCACCTTCCAAGATGGCGGCCGCGGCGTCCACACGTGCGAACATGGAGGAACAGGACTCCCTTGCGGATCCCCCTTCCTCTCACCAACACCAGAACAGCTTAATGGCAACTCCGGGGACTAACAGCACAGCCCTGCACCTGCACCCGAACCTGCTAGCAACACCAGTGAGTAACTTTAACCCCCAAGGGATCTCCCCTGCCTCCACAGTGTCCCTCCTCAACAGGACCCTAGGTGATCTCCTGCAAACTCCAGGGCTGCAATCCCCCCTAGGCCTGGCAGGCCCACACCTCTCCTCCCCCACTCAGCCACATTACCCCCCTGAAATGCAGCTGATGCTACAGAGCTTCTCAGAAATGCTGGCAGCAGGATTAGCTCATAATGCATCACAGATCACTGCCACTATAAAAGCAGACTTACAAAGTCTGGGTGCCCGCATGGATGCAATTGAGCAAGTGGTTGACAACACCTCTGCCCGCACCAACCAAAACACCACCTGCATTCAAACATTGCAAGACCAACTCGAGACCGCATTATCCAAAATAGATGAGTTGGAAAACAGAAGCAGGAGGTACAACTTCCGCATACGCGGTATTCCTGAATCCCCCCCCCCCACCCCCGCCTCCCCTCACCCCCCCCCCCCCCCCCGCCCCCGCACCCCACCGCTCACCCCCCCTCCCCCCTCCCCCCCCACCCCCACCCCCCCCCCCCCCCCTCGCCCCCCCCGCGGCTCTACCCGGCCCCTCCCGCCCCCCCCCCCCGCTGCCCCCCCCCCCCCCCCCCCCCCCCCACCCCCCCCCGCCACCCCCCCCCCCCCCCCCTCCCCCCCCACCCACCCCCCCCCCCACCCCCCCCCCCCCCCCCACCCCCCCCCCCCGCTCCCATCCCCTCCCCCCACCCCCCCCCCCCCCCCCCCCCCCCCCCCCCCCCCCCCCCCCCCCCCCCCCCCCCCCCCCCCCCACCCCCCCCCACCCCCCCCCCCCCCCCCCCCCCCCCCCCCCCCGCCCCCCCCCCCCGCCCCCCCCCCCCACCCCCCCCCCCCCCCCCCCCCCCCCCCCCCCCCCCCCCCCCCCCCGCCCCAGCCCCCCCCCACCCCCTCCCCCGGTCACAGACGTACCCGATACGGTCAAATTGTTCATTAAGGAACTTATTCCAGACATCCAGGGTCATAGACTCGAACTCGACAGGGCCCACAGAGCTCTCCAACCCCCCCGACAAGATGGGCTCCCGAGGGACATAGTGGTCAAGCCGCACTTTTATGGCGTCAAAGAGGACGTCATGAGAAAAACTCGCAATCTGGACAACCTCTCCTTTCAAGGGAATAAGATTCAAGTCTTTGCAGACATCTCGCCTACCACGATCCAGAAGAGGAGATCCCTCAAACCCCTCCTGGAGGTTCTTAACCAAAATTCTATTAAGTACCGATGGCAATTCCCATTTCACCTCCAATTCCAACTGAGAGACAAATCATTTGGCTTTTCCAACTTTCCAGATGGAGAACGTCTTCTCCTCAAACTTGGTCTTATCTCGCAAGAAGTAAACCCTCAGCAACCGACGACTAAACCGGGCTCATCCAAGCGTCCCCCACCGGGCAGCCCCCTGACCCCGCTCTGGAACAAGCAACTACCGAAGAGATACCGGGACTCTCTCCCCCCGAGATGAAAACCTCATTCACACTCCCGGCCGGGAGATGTTTTTCCCTCCTTCTGAAGAACAGTCTAGGACTCTCGCCCTCCCCTGATGGACGGGCAGATGATAACCGCGGACACCCCTGACCTTGAACTGTCAGGCCACTGCCTTCAACGGTCCCCCTTTTTTTTTTGGCTAAATGGGAAACCTACCCAGGTTCATCCCCCCCACCCCGGCTGGGGTGGGGTCCAGTTCTTCAATGCCCAATAGTTTGTTTTATGCCACACTCACCCCCCCACCCCCGGTGACTAGGCATTGCAGCCTCTCTCCACCCCCCCCCCCTCCCCCCCCCCTGCCTCGACAGGACCTTTCTTGTATACAGGTTTTGGCATGGTAATTTACCCACATGTCTAGAAGTTTGGACTAATATGTTCTTGGTGTCTTAAGGTTTATGATGCAAATGTTAATAGGCCGGCCCTTCCAAGGGGTCTTTTGTTCCCCCCAACAGGGGGTCTGACGGCCGGAGCGGTAACTCGTGCCACTCCCTCTGTTGTAACAGAGCGGGCTTTAACACCCCTCTGGTGACAACAGGTAGACAACCTCCTCAGAGGTTGCTCCCACTCCAAGCTCCCCCTCACCGGGGTCCTTGGACTTGGACTCGGCTTGCCGGTCCAGTGATTTTTCTTTTTTCTTTTTTTCTTTTTTACTTTCCTTGTTTTTCCTTTATTTTTTATTTATTTATTTATTATTTCTTTTTTTGATTGAATTGAAATATCTGATTGTACAAGTCTGTTTTTTGACATTTCTGCTTTCCCCCCCATTCTCCTTATGCTCTTCACTCCCTTTCTTGGTCTCCTCCTTGATCCTTCTTCTCCCCCTTCGCCTTTCCAACTCCCTCTCTCAGGATCCCTCGCGGAGAACTCCTCCCAGCCTCCCGCCACGGCACCTTCTAACTCCTGCACCATCTCAAAAGGCGTCCAGCCATCTCATCTCAAAGGTAAGCTCCACATCTGCATCATCGCACCCCCTCCCTGTCGCCCATGACTGACACAAACAAACTCGCAAACCTCTTCTAAAAGTTGCCTCTCATAACACACAAGGTCTCAACTCACCCTCCAAACGCCGGAAGGCGTTGCAAAGTTACCACTCTAGAAGCCTTGATGTTGTACTCCAGGAGACCCACTTCCCCTCCAGCTTTTCCCCTTCCTTCCTTCACCGCAACTTCCCCACTTTCTTCCTCGCTAACGCTGAAACCAAAAAGAGAGGAGTTGCCATCCTCTTTGCGAAACGGATCCCTTTCACCCACGCTCACACAATCAAAGACAAGGAAGGCAGGTTTATTCTTGTTAAAGGGGTCATTGATGGGGTAATGCACTCCTTCCTGTCCTACTATGCCCCTAATCAGAACCAAGCACACTTTTTCGCCTCTATGCTCTCGACCCTTTCACCGCACCTAGAAGGCAAAATCATTGTAGGAGGCGACTCCAATATCGCTTTCGACCACTCTCTTGACAAATCCCCTCAAGCTAGAACCCACCCGAGGAAGCTCCCCAAACAAAGTCTCAGAATAGCACGCCTCCTCCACGATCATGGTCTTATTGATGTGTGGAGGGAGCTGAACCCCACGGGAAAAGACTACACCCACTATTCCGCACCCCACAAAACGTATGCCAGGATAGACCACATATTCATCCCCAATGCCGACATTCACTCTGCCATCAGAGCTACAATACAAGAGGTACCGTGGTCGGACCACTTGCTGGTTACCCTCAGTATCCACAGCTCCTTAGTGTCCTCAGGCCCTCCTCAATGGCGCCTGTGTAAATCTCTCCTCTCCAACCCAGTCCACTGCACCTTATTTGAAAAGGAAATCCATGAGTTTTTCCTCCTCAATGATACCGGAGACATATCTCCAAGCACTCTCTGGGGAGCCCATAAAGCGGTCCTGAGGGGCAAAATGATACAGCTAGCCTCTTCACTGAAAAAAGCAAGGAAAGGGGAAGTAGACAAACTAGAAAAGGACTTCCAATTGCTCAGCAAAGCACACAAGAGGAATCCCACTCCCGCCACATTGGCACAGCTGGATTCTGCCCGTGCGGCTCTGAACTTGGCTCTGACATCCAACGCCGACAGGCACCTGAGATGGCTAAGTGGGAAATTCTATCTTCAGGCCAACAAAATTGGTCCTCGTCTGGCGGCTAAACTATCCCCGAAAGTCAGGAATTTCGCCCTCCCCTCCTCCTCCTGGTCGGGCACCCTCACCCAGAACCCCCAAAGAATTCTGGAATCTTTCCAGGACTTCTACACTAAACTTTACTCGGCCTCACCCCCAGATGACCCAGATTCCATTAACTCCTTTCTGAATGACATCTGTCTCCCCAGAATTTCAGACTCCCATAGGTCCATTATGGAATCCCCCTTTCAAACGAAGGAAGTCCAAGAGGTCATTAAAAACCTCAAGCCAGACTCCGCCCCAGGCCCGGACGGATTCTCTGCCCAATATTATAAAAAATTCTCTGAGATCCTCTCCCCTCATCTGGCCCGCCTCTTCAACTCCCTGCGAGGGGGCGCCACCTTGGAACCTGCTGCTAACCTAGCGTATATTTCAGTGATCCCGAAACAGGGCAAGGATCCAAGCGAAGTAAGCAACTATAGGCCTATTTCTTTAATCAATAATGATTTGAAGATTATGACAAAAATTCTCGCAAATAGAATGTCCTCTTTTATAGCCACTTACGTTCATAAGGACCAGGTGGGCTTCATCCCGGGGAGGCAGGGACCGGACCAGATCAGGAGGGCGGTAGACTTAATTTCCCTTATGCAATCCTCCTGGGATGGGAACCCCCCCCAGCCAGGATATGTCCTTTCAATAGACCTTCAAAAAGCATTTGACACGGTCACCTGGCCATACCTCTTCACCACCCTCCAGAGATGGGGCTTTGGAATTCCTCAGAACCCTCTCATCCTTATATTCTACCCCTAAAGCCCAAATTAAACTTCAAGGTCACCTTTCCGATCAATTCCCAATCCTGAAAGGCACCAGACAGGGATGCCCACTATCTCCCATTCTCTTCGCCATAGCGATAGAAACCCTGGCTCTAGCTATCAGGCAAAACCCAGACATCCATGGAATAAAGTGTGGTCAACACTTCCACAAATGCGCCCTTTTTGCGGACGATGTCCTCCTCTTTATCTCTTCCCCTCTCATTTCGACCCCCAACATCCTCAAACTCCTCAATTCGTTTGGAGCAATCTCAGGCCTCCAAGTCAATATGTCAAAGTCAATGGCATTGAATATCACATTACCGCAGGATCTAGTCAACAGACTAAAAGCTCACTTTCCCTTCTCTTGGTGTGCATCCTCTCTCCCCTACTTGGGGGTGTCCCTCACCCCTAAAATAGAACTGCTGTACCAATACAACTTCCCCCCTATGTTCAAAAAGCTAGCAGATGAACTCACGCAGTGGTCTCTATACAAATTATCCTGGTTGGGCAGAATCCACTCTGTCAAGATGACGTTACTACCCAAACTTTTGTACCTATTCCGATCACTCCCTATTCCCATCAAAAAATGTGCTTTGGACAAACTTCAATCTTCCATCATACGGTTCATCTGGGGAGGGAAGGGTCACCGCCTCTCTAAAAAGGTTCTTTCTAGAGCTAAGAAAAAAGGAGGCCTAGGCCTCCCTAACATTTGGTGGTATTATCAAGCGGCACAATTATGTCAGTTCTCAGCAATTTACTTTAAGGGTCCAAAACCGGACTGGGTGGACATTGAGAGACAGGCAACCCGCAACCACACTCTGGACTACCTAGTCTGGAAACCACATAAAGACCGTCCCCCGATCCTTTCACCTACACTCTCTCACTCTATGTCCCTGTGTGATACTCTTCATAAAAATATCCACCTCATTTCCTCCTGGCATCCCCTCGCTCACATTTTCCACAACCCCCAATTCCCTCCAGGACTCAACATCAAGGCTTTTAGATGGTGGCTCGATAAGGGCCTATACAGAATAGGACAATACTTTAATAACAACGGCCCCATCACGCTCAAATACTGCATCTCTAAACTGGACATGCCGTCAACCGAAACCTTTCGCTACCAGCAACTGGCACACTTCCTGTGAGATATTTGGAAAGGCTCGGCCATTCCGCTCTCAGTCACTCAATACGAACTTTGGTGTTCCTCAGACATGGGCGTCAGGGGAGGAATCTCCCTTATCTATTCAGCATTAGCTGACCCTCAGGGAAAAGCGACTTACATGCAAAGGTGGGAGCATGACCTGCAATTTGATTGGGAACTAGACACTTGGCACGCAAACTTTGCCCGATCGTACAAAGGCATTCTAAACACCTCCCTTATAGAGGCAGACCTCAAGGTAATCTCTCGCTGGTATCTAGTTCCTACCAGACTCACCAAATTTTACCCACAATCCTCCCCGTTGTGCTTTAGAAATTGCGGACTCACGGGCTCCCTCCTCCACACTCTTTGGGAATGTCCCAAAATTAGAGGGTTCTGGAACAGAATTTTTAGACTAATCCGCAAAACCACTGGCTGCGCGGTACCGCAAGACCCCACCATAGCCCTCCTCAACAACAAAATTCCAAAGGTTCCCAAATTGACCAACTGCCTCGTCCACTTCATCCTCCTGGGGGCCAAGATTACACTAGCCCGCGCATGGAAATCACATACAATCTCCTTCCGCCAAACCAAGCTTAAGATATCTTGGATAATGGCACAAGAAAAAATCTCTAGCACTATCCTAGACACCACAGATAAATTCCGCCTCATCTGGGACCCCTGGGCGAGGTATGTAGGCATTTCACTTCTCCCACTTTGAGCAAGCTCACTAACGGATTACCTCAATCCTGGCTGTCCTTCTTCTCCTCCTGTTCTCCGCGGGGGATCCTGATCCCCCCAGCCCTTCCCTCCCCTCCCTCTCTCTCTTTCCTTTCTTCTTTCTCTCCCACCCTTTCACCACATGAAGCTTCTCTCTGCCTCAAGCTCCGAATGGGCTCCAGGGCCCACCCTACTGTCCAAATTGCAGTTGGGAACAGATTCAATGCTGCTTACCCTCCCCCTCAGGGGTCGGCAATCAGTACAGGGGTTAGGAAAGTTTTGCTCACATAAAATGAGCCCTCCCTAGAACCGTTTGCCTGTTCATCCCACGCACAGCAGGATCCCAATTGGGGTGCGTGGACAATTAGGAAGGAGGCTTGGGACCATTGTCCCGTATCAGGCCCTCTGGAATTCGCTTTCCTCTGGGTCCCCTTTACTAAACTGAATACTCCCCTGCGAATCGTGCTATGTTTTAGCTTGTATTGTACTTGCTCAAAAGTGACCTTAAATGTTTCTGTAACTGCTTCACAAGTTATGTATCTACCTCAGCTTGAGGCTACAGTTCTCTTTATTTAGTTGTATTGTTCATACTTTCAATAAAAAAATTTTTTGAAACTTAAAAAAAAAAATGAAAAATGTAGTGCTAAAAATATAAAACAATAAACATTGAACAATAAAAAAAATAAAAAAATAAAAAAAATAAAAAATAAAAAAGACAGATGTTGGTCAAAAATGTTTGTTTAATTTGTTGGCTTTTTTTTTTTGTTTATTTTTTTTATTTACTTATAATTGTATCTTTCTGTTTGACTCCACAGTTTCCTTCCACGCCACAGGAATGGCAGACTGTGGCTTCCCAGTTTGCTGCCCGTTGGGACTTTCCCAACTGCGGAGGGGCGATTGACGACAAACATGTCAGAATTGTGCCACCACCCCTTTCGGGGTCTTACTATTGGAATTATAAGGGGTTCAATAGTATTGTGTTGATGGCGGTGGTGTCGGCACAATATGACTTCCTCTATGTGGATGTGGGGAAGAACGTCCGGATGTCAGATGGAGGAGTCTTTAACCAGACGGAGTTCTGCTGTCGTCTCCAGACTGGTGGCCTGGAACTGGCACCAGATGCGGATAATGTGGAGGGACTCCCCTTTGTTTTTATTGCTGACGAAGCGTTTGGTCTGGGCGACCACCTGATGAGGCCGTTTCCACAAAGATCCCTCACCCCTGAGAGGAGGGTTTTTAATTATCGGCTGGCCAGAGCAAGAAGGGTGGTAGAAAATGCTTTTGGAATTATGGCCAACCGGTTCCATTTGTTTTTAACTGCAATCCATCTGGCAGAGTACAAACTCAACACCGTTATCCTCAGCTGCTGCGTACTTCATAATTATTTACGCAAAAATTCTGGAAGCTACCTGCAACCTATTGGGCCTGAGGCCGGAGTTACCACCGATCTGACAGGCCTGGATCATGGCCGTCTTGGCTTGGCCCCCCAATCTGCACAGCAAGTGCGCGACAGCTATGTCACCTATTTTAATGGTAGGGGGGCCATTGCAATGGCAGCAGAACATTAAAAATTTATTTGTTTTGCAAAAATAAATACATTTATATCAGATAAAATATTGTGTTTTTCGTATTGTTTGCTTTTCTTTTTGGCTGTTTTCTATGTTCTCCTAGTGCACTTATTATAGGGAAAAACTTATTTTGCCTTTATTAAATAAGCCCCTTTGATAAATGAAACCAACATTTTTTCGATCAAACTGATAGTATTGAAAAAGAAGAAGCCACACACATTGTTGTTTAATTTGTGCAAATTTTTTTTTATTATTATAGTGCACATCCAAACATGTTCCTTTTTTTTTTTTTTTTTCCATCAATATTTTTTATTTTTTTTATTTTGTTTTGTGAATCAAATATATATATATATATTTTATTTTTTTCATCAATGTTTTTATTTTTATTTATTTTTTTCTTATAAAATTGTATTTATTTATTTATTTTGTCAAAAAATTAAAACATGGTTTAAAACACTTAAAACATTTTTGTTTTGGTCTAAAAATGTACACAATATAAAACTAGGGAACTTACAAAGTTCAACTGGTTGATGTCACCCATGTACAGTAGAAGCCAAATTTGGAAGATGCACACAAATTGGGTAACTGGGTAACTATCCAACTGGGTAATGTCAACATGTGCTATCTTCCATCATGGGGAATCAATGGACGTGTTTTGTGTGTGAAACCCCTTCCTCTCACCTACTAGCATTATGATGAAGGGGTTGCAAACACAAAATGCGTACATTGAGATCCCCTGATGGCACATAGCACATGTTGACACACCATGTGCATCTTCAATATTTGGCCTCAAAAATCGGGCAAAATGATGGTATCAAAAAGGTGAATGAAGGACATGATTGATGATTTAAAACGGAAAAGGGGTATTAGATTCTCCCCAAAACATCAATCATGTCCTTCATTCCCTGCTGCATGGTGGCCATCTGGTTGCGTATGCTTTCCATCTGGTTTTGCATGCTTTCCAGTTGGCTATTCCAGGCCATGATCTGCGCAATAAGCCTGTGGGCACTGTCAGACGAAAATGGCTCCGCAGCTTGGCGTTCCACAATCAGATCATCACCTAAAAGTTAGGTAGATAAAAACAAAAAAACATATGTCACAAACATGCAGACATTAATTTATTATCTCAATCTGTGTTCTCAGACACTCACTTGGTGGGGTGCAGATGTTCTCTACTTCAACCACCTCTTCTTCCTCCACATCCCCGCGTGGGCTTGGGCTAATTGCCCAATTAGGCTGGTGAGGTCGGGAGGTCCTGGGATGTCCTGAGTCAGGTCTGAGTCTTTTTTCCCCTATGAAAATTGAAAACAAAGGTACACTTTTAAGCACAGTGATATTTGAGTCCCTAAATAGGAATATTAAACATTGGTTCAAAGTGGTGTCCAATTATTAGCAGTTTGTTACAAGATCCTAGTTGAAGACATAATTGAAATCCCTATCTAATCATACTCCAATACTTAAAGCGGGGTTCCACCCTAAAGTTGAACTTCCGCTCATTGGAACCCTCCACACTTCCGGTGTCATATTTGGCACCTTTCAGGGTGGAGGGGGGTGCAGATACCTGTCTAAGGCAGGTATTTGCACACACATCCGGGCATAGACTCCCACTTCCCGTCCCACTGTGCTGTCTGCTGGGACACACACGGGTCCCAGAGTCCTATTGCATTGCGCGACTGGCGCATGCCCAATAGGGAACCGGGAAGTGAAGCCGCAAAGCTTCATTTCCTGATTCCAATATCAAAGATGGTGGCTGCAGAATCCGAGGGATGGTTCGGCCTCGGGTGCTGACGTCGCTGGACCCTGTGACAGGTGAGTGTCATTCTTTGAAAAGTCAGCAACTACAGTATTTGTTGGTGCTGACCTTTTATTTGTAATTTTTAGCCGGAATCCCTCTTTAACATGGTTACAGACGTTTTACAGATGGAGACCCCCAAACCATCCTCTGGAGTCCCTGTGTGAGTTACCCCAAAACAATTACTACAGTAGTAATACAATATATCCTGACAATAATAAAAAACAATACAAAAAAATAACCCTCTGCCAGTTAAACACAACAAACTTTCTACCGACAAACGAAATTTCCTAAACACTTCGCAACATTCACGAACGATATCTACTAAACACTTCGCAACATTCACGAACGATATCTACTAAACACTTCGCAACATTCACGAAAGATATCTACTAAACACTTTGCAACATTCACGAACGATATCTACTAAACACTTCGCAACATTCACGAAGGATATCTACTAAACACTTCGCAACATTCACGAACGAGATTTAATAAACACTTTGCAATATTCACGAATATATAATATTTACGATCGGTAATTACGTTCAAATATAAGCATAGTAGCGCACGTCAATTACTTACTTTTTTGAAGCGCCTTTTTTATTCTCCTGTACTGATCGTGCTCCCTGGATTTAATGTCGGACCATCGCTTACGCAGTTGATCCTTACCTTATGCTCCAGGGTGCTAACAACTGCAGTAAGAATCTGGTCCTTCCGTAAATTGGGTCGAGGGTAGGGGCCATTTTTCCCGTCGTAATATTCCCTTTGGAGGATGTCCACCATCTCCACCATCTCTTCAAAGGCCATATTGGTGGCCTTATATCTCCTGCTGGATGCAGATGTCTGTGGTTCTGGGCTTTCCTCCGCGCTACTTGATGAGAATGTGGCCGCCATCTTCATCTAATTATTCTCCCACAGTGCAACGAGGGAAATCGGGGTGGGGAATTCTCGTCACAAGGAAAGTCATGGGCGGGCGACGTGGAGGACGCAGGCGGAGCTTGACTCGTGCACACTGTATATAAGGCTATTTCGACGGCAACGTATTTTGCGAACGGAAGTCGCGATCGCTCTGAACGAAGGTAAGTTTTTTTGTGTTACTTCACTATGGTTTATAGTGTTTTGGGCCTGCATTTTAGTCGTGTGTGTGTGTGTGTGTGTGTGGTGGGGGTTGGTGTGTGTGTGGCACAGAGTTATACTTTTTAATTCGTTTTTTAAATTATTGTCAGGATATATTGTATGTGTGGGGGTAGGTGGTTGTGTATGTAGGGAGGGGGTGGCGTGTGGGGGTATGATGGTGTGTGTGTGTGTGTGGGTGTGTGTGTGAGTGTGTGGGTGTGTGTGTGGGTGTGTGTGGGTGTGTGGGTGTGTGTGTGGGTGGGTGTGTTGTGTAAATTGTTACCAAAAAATCATACTGTGAGTTTGTAGTGACATTTGTGTTTTTTGTCTTGTGTATTGTCGTTCATAACAAAAACAGAAAGATGTCAAAATTCCAATTGAATCCGTTTAAGGAGGAGGCTTTCATGAGCCAATTTATTGCTTTATATTCGAAACACAGAAACCTGTGGGAGTTAAAAAAAACCTTATATGGTAATAGAGATGTACGGAAGGCAACACTGGTGACACTTTTGGATTTTGTGAAGACTCGACTCCCCCAGGCAGACATCAAGTTTGTTGAAGACAGAATTGCAAGTGTGAGGCATATGTACAGGCGGGAGCGCAACAAGATTTTGGTGTCGCAAACATCAGGAGCAGCAGCAGATGATATTTATGTACCCAAGCTGTGGTACTACAACCAACTGCGTTTTCTTGATGACCAGATGGAAAGCCAGGCAATCACTGTCCACTCTTCCCTCCACCCTTCCCTCCACCCTTCCCTCCACCGTTCCCTCCACCCCAGCTGAGGCTTCCGAGGAAGTAGAAGACCCTTACACCCTGGAGCAAGTGTATGCGCCCAGCTGGAGCCAGGTATATTTTATTTGCGAAAATAGTGATTGTGTTAATATTAATGATGTAAATGTAAATCTTTGAATTGCTTACAAATGTATGTTTTAATCAAAAATTTGATTATGTGTAACCACCTCCACTCCCACTCTATAACAGGCCGCTATGTATTTTCTGGGCTTACCAATTACCCGCTTCTTGTAGCTTGTCATTCATTGTCTAGGGGTTCCCAGGGTTAGTAACCATCAATTGCGGAGACCGATACTCAAAGCACCTTTAATTTGTTAAGATTTTTGCTCATTATTTCACAACGTTTAAACATGACACAGTCTCTCGGTTGTAAATTGAGGGCATGGGTGATAAAGCTCAGGCACTTCTGAACTGCTGGCATCCAAAGAAATTTGATCAAGAAAGCCCAGAGAGTAGCCACTCACAACTGGACACTTCACTGTTGGATAAACCCTTGTCTGCAGATCTAGCAGACAACAAGTGACTTGGAACCAGCAAAGTCTCCGCCACAGACTATGTTGTAGGGAAAGGGTGGGTTTTAGGAACATTTCCTATGGTACCTTTATCTTTCAGCCATTGCAGCAATACAGTAGGACATAGCAATTCACTAGTGTCCATACATCTCAGCTCCCAGGCTCCTAACAAGCAGCCAGCCCCACTGCCCTCCTCCGAAGAGCACCCCCCCCCCCCCCCCCCCCCCGTGGTCACCGGTACGAGTCGCTATGCCTCTCCAATCCTGAGAGGACACCGGGACACTTCAGAATCCTCCTTCAATTACTGTGCCTCAAACTAGCCAGTTCTGAGGCTCGGGAACGGATGGATCCCCACCCCAGACCATGAGGGCCTCTGGGGCTGGTCAGGGTGACCAGGCTTACAGGGGCAGCAGACACTCCTGGGCCCAGGAACACTTGTGGGGTTGTTCCGGACCAGAACCAGGAATCAAAAGGGAAGCTCAACCCTGAACACGTGACCTCAGCATCTCAAATACCCCTTCCCGAAATACACAGTGGGGCCAGACGCTCCCACTGATTGGCTCCGAGCAATTGTAACCTAATGTGTACAACCAGACTGTGTTCTCAGCCTGTCACAGGTGCCTCACCTCACCTATGACCAGGCAGAACTCTAGTACAGCCCAGACAAACTGATGTCAAAGTAAAAATGTTGAACAATTAACACCCAGAACTAGAATTCTTTAAAAACAAAAATAACAAAGATAAAAAATAGCGCACACTTATAAAAAGTGTTGGTGCTACATATGTATACATATAACTATACAGTAGTGGCCAAAAATGATGAAAACATATTGGTGAAAAGCTTGGAAAATGCTGGGGTCAAAATTATAGCCTTTTTGATATATGGAAAAATGAATTTGCACGTAAGAAATGTAAAATTGTGTGATTGATGAGGCAAAAAAAAAAAATATGTCTTTTAATTAGTTTTTTTTGGATACACAGGATGAGCTCACCCAGGAGGATGCCGGGACCAGTGGTATGGAGGAGGAGGCCATAACCAGCCACAGCCAGGAGGTGGCTGGGCCCAGCAGGAGTCGGACTGTTATTAGTCAAGTCCCTCCCCTGCGTATAGCCACAAGAAGGCCCAGGAGGATGACCAGGGTTGAGGAGGAATCCCTAGCCCTCATTCGGGAGGCAAGTGAAGTTCTCCGAAAACCCCCCAATCCAGAAGAGGCCTATGCCACCTACTTGGCCAGCAGGTTGCTGGAAATGGAGAAGGGCCAACGGCAGCTATGTGAGGGCCTATTTTTTGAGGCACTTCAGAGGGGTTTGAGGGGTGAACTGACTCCATCCACCCGCCTATATAATGCAGACCCTACTGCAACTCCTCCTCCTCCTCCTCCTTCTCCTCCTCCTCTTCCTCCTCCTACCACAAGTCCACCACCAGAGGTACAGCCTCCAAGGAAGCGTGGAGGGAAGACTGCAGGGCAGCGTGGTGGGAAGGCTGCAGGAAGAGTCGGAAGTGATTGCCTGGCTTCAGTCTGGTCTGACAGAAGATGCAGGCTGTTGTAGTGCCACAGCTTGGGGACATAGATGTCATCTGCTGCTGTTCCTGGTCTGTGTGATTCCTGGACAATGTTGTGCTCCCTATTGTATTTAATATGCCCAATCTTAATTTTGTTGGGCACTAACTTGATGTCTGCCGTGGGGGAAAAAAGCCTTCACAAAATCTAAAAGTGTCTCCAGTGATACCTTCCTCTTTTTTTTTTGCTTGTTTGAACCAGAATAAATGGAAATTTTATTTTAAACAAATAATGTAATATGTGTTTGCATTCGAAAAACATAGTTTGTTTATGAGTAGGCAGGTACATGTCAAAAGACTATGGGGGTTATTTACAAAAGGCACATTCATTTGACAATACAAGTGGAAAGTGCAACTTCAATTGCTGTTTAAAACCCCCCAAAAAAAAAAAAAAAAAATGTCTATATATATATATATATATATATATATATATATATAAGAAGGCCAGCATGGTGGCCTGTAATTATGGGAGGAGCCCGGAGGGTATTTAACCAGACCACCCACAACAGGCTGTGTCGGTTCCAGTGCAAGGTACTGCACATCAAGAGGCCGACTCCTCTCAGCTCCCTCACGGTCGTCTATCCATGCGTCCAATCGCAGGCCACTTCGGCATCTTCATTCGGGGTCTTCGTCGACGGTTCCCGCTCATGGTCGCAGATAAGTAGTAGCCAAACCTTTCATATCATGTGCAAACTTGTGGCTTATCATGCTTACTATCTGGCACCCCTTCACAAAAACTACCTCTGAGTTATTGACCCGAGCCTCCAAGCAGCTATCGGTCGTTCTCCGATATGACTTTCATAGGATTCACTTGTTACAAATTCACTGTCCATGGGATTGCTTTTTTTTTTTTTTTTTTTCTTTCCATTTTTTGAGATTATCATGTATTTTGTTTGTATGGATTCCTGTGGCTGATTGAGGTGTAATTAAAACCACCTGGTGCCTTCTCTGCACTGGCTAGCCTGGGGGATGGGTGTGGTCAGGTGTTCGGTCACAGGAAGAGATGGCATACACCCTACAAACCAATTGCATCAGATTCTACCGATTTTATATCGGACTCATCTCACACCTTTTCAAACTGATCCACATCAGAGGCATCGCAGAGACTGTTTCTGCCTACCCACACATGTCCATACAGTTGGGCTCACGAGATCGGTCATATATTTTCATCGATTATCGCTACACACTCACTGTCGCAGGTAGGACTTTGTCGTTACCACTCCTACTAAACCCGAATCATTACGTTATCATGTCCATGTCGCAAAGTCGCACTTTCGGCTTCACAAGTCGTTCTATGTCATCTTTCATGTTTTGTCATACTTTCTACCTAACGCACTCGAGAGACTAAAGCGGCATAACGCCCGTCATCTCCAGTAGCGACACGGCTACTCATACGTCTTGCTGCATTTAGCATAACGCCCGTCATCGCCAGTAGCAACACGGCTACCCACACGTCTTGCTGCATTTTACATAAACGCCCGTTATCTCCAGTAGCAACACGGCTACTCATACGTCTTGCTGCATCCGACATTACGCCTGTCATCTCCAGTAGCAACACGGCTACTCATACATCTTGCTGCATCCGGCATTACACCTGTCATCTCCAGTAGCAACACGGCTACGCATATGTCTTTCTGCATTTTGCTTAAACACCTGTCATCTCCAGCAGCAACACGGCTACTCATACGTTTTCTTTACCCCCTTTTTTCACCCTTCCAGGTCAGTTCCCCCTTTTTGCCCCCCCCCCCCCCCAGTCCATCAGAGCATCTGTCACTGCCATCCCCCGCACTTCTTGCAGTTACCGCAAGTTCGTGTCATGGGCCCCCACACCTTGCAACCTCCGCAAGCCGACCCACTCCTTGCCTCCGCGGCAACCCATTTAAACGCAAGTCACTGCTATCGCTGCAGCTTGCTACTTCGGCCTCCGCGGCCAATCGTCTCCAGTAGCCCACACAGCTACTCACGCCTTTCTCTATCCCTTTTCACCTTTTAGATCAGTAAGTTGCCACCTGGTCTCTCCTACGAACAGGATCAGACCATCTCTTTCTTTCCCAGGTAAAAAAAAAAAAATCGAGGGCTTGCATCTCTTCACCAGGGGGTCAGCTATGGTCCCGAATCAGCTCTTGCAACCCATCTTTTAAAAAAAAAAAAAAAAAAATATTTTCATGTCACCCTATCGTAGGTACCAGGTCTACCAGGTTCGACCCCAACAGAGACTCTAGCACTAGGGTAGCAAGCAGGTGCATAGGTTGTTGTTATTTTTAGTTTCCTTTCTCTCCACACACCTTTCACTACATATCCTCGTTTCACGCACATATTTGGCTCAGTATCCAGGCGTTAGTAACTGTCACATACTTCTATGCATGTCACTCTGTTTTCGAAGCACAAGCCTTCACTACGCAGACAAGGTCACCTAGTCTCATGACTTGCTGGCAGTGCAAGTATTAGCTGACCGAACCTACGTCAAACTACTACAGATCGAAACATTCCTACTTAGCAACCAATCAGCAGCCACTCTCCCCAGTACCGCCCTGGGGGGGCTCTGGTTAACTAGTCCGTGCCGAGCACAGACGGACACCCGAGCATCGGTTACCTGGCCAGTCACCTCCTGGCTCACCTCGGTTGTCAAGCAGTCTTTGAGTTTCCAAATAGGCCAGAGGAACAATCTCACTCAGCGCTCACGCGCAATCCCCGATCTCCCCATACCGGCGCACGGTATTCCGCTCCGTTCTCACACCCCCCCTCCTCTAATTTATTAAACACAGATTTGGCTCAGTAGCCAGGCGTTAGTAACTGTCACATACTTCTATGCATGTCACTCTATTTTCGAAGCACAAGCCTTCACTACGCAGACAAGGTCACCTAGTCTCATGACTTGCTGGCAGTGCAAGTATTAGCTGACCGAACCTACGTCAAACTACTACAGATCGAAACATCCCTACTTAGCAACCAACCAGCAGCCACTCTCCCCAGTACCGCCCTGGTGGGGCTCTGGTTGAACTAGTCCGTGCCGAGCACAGACGGACACCCGAGCATCGGTTACCTGGTCAGTCACCTCCTGGCTTACCTCGGTTGTCACGCATTCTCTGAGTTTCCAAACAGGCCAAAGAAACAAACTCACCCAGCGCTCACGCGCATCCCCGATTGTTTACCATACCGTCGTACGGTATCCTGCTTCGTTTCCCACATCTCCCCTCCCCATCCAAGCAGAACACCATAGTTTTGATTAAAATCTCCAGGCGTTAATAACTGTCACATACTTCTATGCATGTCACTCTATTTTCGAAGCACAAGCCTTCACTACGCAGACAAGGTCACCTAATCTCATGACTTGCTGGCAGTGCAAGTATTAGCTGACCGAACCTACGTCAAATTGCTACAGATCGAAACATTCCTACTTAGCAACCAATCAGTAGCCACTCCCCCAGTGCCGCCCTGGGGGGGCTCTGGTTAACCAGTCCGTGCCGAGCACAGACGGACACCCGAGCATCGGCTACCCGGCCAGTCACCTCCTGGCTCACCTCGGGTGTCACGCATCCCCTGAGTTTACATATAGGCCCAAGGAACATCCCACTCAGCGCTCGCGCGCAACCCCTGTTTGTCCCCATACCTGTCGCACAGGTATCCTGCTCTGCCCCCCCCCCTTTTCCCCAAGCTACAAACGCCCATAAATTTTCTCCTGTCTTTCAAACTCGAAAGAAAAGGAAAACAAAAAAAAAAAAAAAAAAAAACGCCCATATCCCCCCCCCCCTTTTTATTTATTTATTTTTATTTTTTTTATTTATTTATTTTTTTTTTTCTCTCTCCTGTCTTACAAGCTTTACAAAAAAAAAAAACACACACACACACACACACACACACACACACACACACACACACATCTGGGTCAATAATGACGTTAACTTAGCATCCCTCCTCCATAGCAGCACACAACTTGGCCGAGAACAAATCATATTAGAGGGGAAACGTCTCCATCATCCTGAAGGCCAGCGACCCTTGACTTAATCGCACGCTCACTGTCTCAGAGCTTGCGCTGTGCCTTAGGGACAGTCGGAGACGCGCATGCAGGGCAACCCCAACAGGAAGGTTGAAGTGGACGCGTATCTGCATACAGCATGGATCTAGGTCATTAGCACGCAGGGTGCTCATTCCATGACTATCACCATTCTTTCTTCAGATCCGGGGGTGATCCCTTACCTCCCGCCTCTTAGTGTTTTTCTTCCAGGTACAAGACCCCCACCAAATCCTTAATTCAGACGTGCCAGCAACAACGGATCTGCCCATGGGAGACAATTTCCCACGAACCAACATAGCATGCCAATGTTCATTCTGTCAGCGTCTCCCTCTTCACCTCAGGTAGTCATGGACGCCACAGCCCCCACAGGTCCTCGCCTCAATTTTTGGCCATCTTGGGTTCACAGGGCCATGGCTGTCAGAATCCTCTTGATTCCCGGGATCACTTAGTCCTCCTCGTTGTTCGAACTCTACCCCATTGTTGCAGCAGGCCACATCTGGTGCAGCAACCGGGCAAGACAAACAGGGTCGTTTACCACAGACAACCAAGCCACAGCCAGTATTATACATAGGTCCAAGTCGCTGGCCATCATGGCCTTCCCGCACAGGCCGGTGCCACTATCCCCGCAGCACCAATCAGAAGTCCTCTGCGTCCACATCCCAGACAAACAATACTCTAGCCGTCACATTTCCCCGTTAACCTTGCGTCGTCCTTTTCGCAGGAACCTGGAACCGACCCGACCATGTCTCTTATCCCACATTGGTTGTAGTTAACCTCGCATTCGTACAACACCTTCGCGATACTACCTGCCTCATTAATCTATCGTTATCTCAAATGCCCTAAAGGCCTACTGTACAGCCCGGAACTTGTCTCACGGGTTACTAGCCTCAAACCCCAGGGCGACAACAGGAGACCTCCATCACATCCTGGCTTCCATGTCATGCCGCCACACACAGTTGGCTTTTCACACAATACCAAATTACCTCCCTAACCGAGTCTTTTGCGCCCTTCTCTTGGCATATAGCCCAGCTCACCAGGGCTTATCGCCCAGCTCACCAGGGCTCACCTTACAGCAGGCCCAGGGCACACTTCAGGTCTATTTATGTTGTTAGTCTTGTGACGTGTTTATGTGTTTTCTTTCATATCTCTCGAAGATCGGAGGGCTCCGACCATAAATAAGAAGGCCAGCATGGTGGCCTGTAATTATGGGAGGAGCCCGGAGGGTATTTAACCAGACCACCCACAACAGGCTGTGTCGGTTCCAGTGCAAGGTACCCACCCACCCTTTTCCCTTCTCAGAGTACTTCTTTCAAAACATCCTTCTCTACAGAAGTATCCATTTACTGTCAAGGTATGCGCCCTTCTCTTGGCATATAGCCCAGCTCACCAGGGCTTATCGCCCAGCTCACCAGGGCTCACCTTACAGCAGGCCCAGGGCACACTTCAGGTCTATTTATGTTGTTAGTCTTGTGACGTGTTTATGTGTTTTTCTTTCATATCTCTCGAAGATCGGAGGGCTCCGACCATAAATATATATTTATATATATCTCTATATATAGATCTATATATATATATATATAGATATATATATATATATATATATATATATATATATATATATATATATATATATATATATATATATCTAGATATATCTAGATATATCTAGATATATCTAGATATATCTAGATATATCTAGATATATCTAGATATATCTAGATATATCTAGATATATCTAGATATATCTAGATATATCTAGATATATCTAGATAGAGATAGATAGAGATATATATATATATATTTTTTATCTATATCTATATATATCTCGCTCTATATATATATATCTAATTTCACAAATTAATGATGAAGAAAAACGTTCGTGAGCAGCAAGGCAACCTCATTCTTCAAGCACGATAAAATACAAATTGCGCTGTATTAAAATATCAAAGAATCAGCAGCGTGACGAATGTGCTAGCTTCAATACGAATGCTAGTTTTACCAGACCGAGCGATTCCGTGACATACTTTCTACTGAGCATGCGTCCTTTTTGGTCCGCCGGACCATCATACAGATGGCCGTATTGTCCGCCGGACTGCCAAGTTCAGCAGACAATTTTAAAACAAAACTTAAAACCTAGTCCGCCGGACTTTTGGGGAAAAAAGTCAGTCGAAGCCCCACACACGATTGGACTGTCCGGCGGACTCTAGTCTGGCGGACAATCCCACGGGAAAGTCCGCTCGTGTGTACGCGGCATAAGAGTTAATATGGGAAAAAGGTGTCTCCTCTCTACTGATGCTTTATCACCAATCCTTGGTTCAATAAAAACCCCACTGCTGTTCAGAGTATATAGGGTTTTAGGTATAGGGTTTATTTTGGGTGCAGGGTTCCCCTTAATATCCATACAAGACCCAAAGTGGCTGGTAATGGGCTGGGGTGGGGGGGTGATGGGGTAGCCGTGCCATTTTTCTCAAAGATTTTCATCCATATTGCCAGGACAAGACATTACATTAAAGCTGCAAGCATATTTAAATGGCTTTTTTTCCTTTACAAAATGTCATTTTGTACAGGGACAGTTCTACACACGGGAAACATGCCACTTCACATACTTTAGACACCCCCCAGGTACGATACTTAAAGGAATATTTCACTTTTTTTTTTTTCACTTTATGCATCATTAAAAATGACTGCTCCAGAAAAAACGTCCGTTTTTAAAACTTCTTTGTGCATTGATACATGTCCCCTGAGGCAGAACCCGGGTCCCCAAACACTTTTTAGGACAATAACATGCATATTAGCAGTTATAATTAGCACTTTAGATTTTGAACGTTCGCGTCCATTGCAATTAATAGGGTTCTAATGTTCGTGCAAACTTTCGGTCTGTTCGCAGGTTCTGGTGCGAACCGAACAGGGGGTGTTCGGCTCATCCCTACTCAGGGCCCACTAACATGCCAGGTTTTATGTATTACCTTGGAGAAATGCAGACTAGAATACTGCAATCACTGTGCAGCAAATTATATCACCTGTGATGTATATCAGTTATCTTGCCAACCTGGCCTGTTAGCGGGCCCTGAGGACAGGGTAAATTTTCAGTGTAAAATATTATATTAGTTTAGTGTCAG